>SRSM01000612.1:0-185193 GCA_019593545.1 Apocynum venetum | reverse complement strand
ATTAACTTATTTATGAAAGCTTAAAAATCACGCGGCTAGTAGATTAGATTATGCCAAAATTACTATTGCAACCCCAAATAATAATAATAGTACTCTCATGCTCGTTATGTGGTCGGGAGACAACTAAAAGATATAGACATTTTTTTATTTTAAAACATGTATATATAGTGTCATAATATATTGAACAATAATTTGAACCAAAAATGAAAAAAATAAAAATATTATAAAACGTTCTATATTATCAAAATTTTTATTTAAACACTAGTTTAAGAAATAAAAACACAATCTCATATTGAACCATTTATTTTTCAATAATAACATTATCATTTTGTTGTTCATTTATCATTTTGGTATGTTTACTAGTTCAATTATTTTTATAAAAGTTCATATATAACTTCACAATAAGTAAAGAAATGAAACAATAATGCAAATATTGTAAATAGAAAAAATGAACAATTAGTATCAATTTACTTTTTGAGCGATTTAAGTTTATATGATTTGAATATAACATTCATGAAAACAAATAGAAAAAATATTTGTTCCAATATAAATTACAATTAACTTTATTTATGATAGAGGCAGATGAGGCAGCTATGTTTGGAGTACCCAATATTTTATATATACCCTAGTTAATTTTTTAGAGTCCAAAATATTATAAATTTTCCAGATTCCTAATCATTGTCTGATTTTCTTCCGCTATGTTTGGATGCAGGCTTCATTTCATTAATAAAACCCTGCTTCATTTTTTTTTGAAAAATTTTTCATTATAATTTTTTTTTTAGAGTCCAAAATATTATTAATTTTCCAGATTTTTTGAAAAATTAGGGCTTCAACATTTTTATATACCATAGTTAATTATTTAGAATCCAAATATTATTATATGCTTTTGATTTTTGAAAATTTAGGGCTCCATATTTTTATATACCCTAATGTTGGGAGTTCATTCATAGATTTTGTGCTAAGTTAGTATTTTCCACATCGCACAATACAATATAATCCTTTGTAAAATGGAGTCACTGAGTGCAAGAATCAATATAATCCTTTGTAAAATGGAGTCACTGAGTGCAAGAATCAATATAATCCTTGTAAAATGGAGTCACTGAGTGCAAGAATCAATATAATCCTTTGTAAATGGAGTCACTGAGTGCAAGAATCAATATAATCTTTGCTACTGGTCATTGGAATCTAGTAAACTTCTTTCTCAATACTCACCGACTTGAAGGATTCCGAGTCATTAGTCATATGACCAGCAGCAGCTATGTTTTACTTTAATTCTTCCTTTTCTCTTGCAAATCAATTAATTTCCTACAAAATAATAAATAAAATTGTAATATAGTCCAAAATAATTTTTTTTGACAAATAATATTATTCTTTTCCTCTCTCATTTTAGCATAAATTAATATTTATTTTTATTCTTTGATTATTTAATATTCTTTTAATGAATATACAAATAAAAATATAAATTGGAGAAACATTTTATATTTAATAGGAGCATACGTAACAATTTTAATTTATATATGTTCAAATACATAAAATAACAAGTTTAGATTTTTGTTGATGGTTCTATGGAATCATGTGCGGATTACTTTTTGCGGTGTTTTGAGGAATCTTTTGATTTCTGTTGGTAGAATGATCTGGTCCGATGATTGTTGTGATTCCCAGTCATTATCTTCTTTGTTTTTATTTTTTTTTATTTTGAAAGCTGATTCCTAATCCTTATCTGATTTTCTTCCGCTATGTTGGATGCAGGGCTACATTTTCATTAATAAAACCCTGCTTTTCATTCTATTTTTTTTGAAAAATTGCATCCAATGTCATCCATCCAATGTCATCCATATTCTTCTAAATTTTTTTTGTATTATTCTTTGATACATTTGCTGAATGTTGTGTCTTTCAATCAAAAAAATTTGATGAAATCATTTTTTTAAAAGGAAAAATCTCAAAAAAGACAACATTCAACAATATTTGAATATTAGAGATAAAAAAAGTTGATAAAAAATACCGAACGAAAATGGATAAAATTCAAAGAAAATGGATAAAAAATATATTAAATATATTATATATGGTGCAAGTAAAGTTCTATTTAAGTTTTATTTAGTGTAGTCACTAATAAATACAACTTAATTAGTTAAACAAACTCAGGTAATATCGTGAGTTGGAATTATAATTTCAAATATTATCATGTTTTTATATAAAAAATGATTTGTTTAATTTAAATTTTGTACAGCATGAAAAAAAGAAAAAAAAAACTAAAAAACAAGCCAATTCAAAAATTGAACAAACTCAAAGAAAATATAACATACAAATTTAGATCACATCAGAAAACATATCCATCGTATAGTGGAAAACTAGAACGACAAGGAAGCAAGTCATCATCTTATCATCGTCCTAATCACCGAGCAATGAAACTTTGAAGGAAAAGAAAAATACATAAACAAGAACGCGAAACCCAATTGACAAAAGACTAAGTTGTAAAATGAATTGAAGTATAGCACTTATAATAAAAATTACAGATATCCAATTATAAAAGAAGATGACATAGAACAAATTCTAATCTTTATTTACGTCAGAAGATGAAGTAGAATAAATTCTAATCTTTAAAATGATGTAGAATTTATTCCAATATTTGTTTACACTTTCTAAAATAAAATATATTCGAATTTAAATTTGAAGAAAACCGTCAAATTGACATGGCCTTATATATTAAATTTGAATAACGGTTTTTTGGCTGAAGCCTTAAATATAGCATGTTATCTAGCGAATTAATTACTTCCCTATTAGCAAAGTCACTTAATGATCAATCAGCTTTCAGAATTTTTTGTTGCACCACCTATTAGCATGTCGAAGATGGCAAGCTTCATTTTATAGTGAAAAATGGTATCTTCTTGGGATATGCGATGGTGTTAAAGTCTTTTATCATTAGTAGAAATTTAATCTTTAATAAAAAGTAATTACTTGATGAAAAGAATGTATTCTCTGAATATGTAGAACAAGATAGGGAAGTCAGGGACAATACAATACAATATAATATATATATATATATATATATAGTTTAATTATCGATAAAAAGTTTCCAACGAAAACTTCTCCGTCTGTAAGTTTTATGCCTTAGAGTTGAATTACCAACCGAAAAATCTCCATCTATATTATTTTTCTGTGTTAGTGAGTGATTAGAATTGGAAACTTTCCTGTCAATAATTTTTATGTATTATCAATAGATTATGATGGAATGTTTTCCGTCGGTAATCTTTTTATACATTACAGATCGAATTTCATTAGAAGACCAACAAAATTTTTCCATTTCTTTTCATGAAAAGTGAAACTTCATTAATAATTTTATATTTAAAGAAAATTACCAATAAATTACAAAAGATATAAAAATTAAATTGAAATGTGGAATAAAAAATAATTTGTCTATATTTCATAAGTAATCCATCGATCATTTGAAAACAAAAAATGCATTGAAGTTTTGAGCCTAAGATAAAAATTAGAGATATTCAATTATAGAGAAAGATATTCTAATATTTATTCCTAAGATGACATAGAACATATTGCAATCTTTATTTACACTTTTATAAGGTAGAATATATTCTGTCTTGAAATTATTTATGTGGGATTATTTATATATATATATATATATATATATATAAAGCCATAAATATTTTAATGTCTTAATTTTGATTAGTGACAAACATTGATGATAACTAATTGTTTAAGTCTAAGCTCGAAGTTTCAAATTTTCAAGGAAGATAACACGTTATCAAGTGTTCAAGGCAAACATTTTTGGATTAGATAGGAATTAGAAGTTTGGTTTTAGATGTTGATATCATTTATATATCTCAAGTTTATCTCTATGAGTAATAGTTTTATGGTTGCTCAATGAACTTAAAACTTTTTCAAAATGAGTTTAATAAGTTAAAATATGATTTGGGTATTTGAAATATTTTTAAAATACATGTATATGTTTAAAAGTTTTATGTAATCAATTCTACAACATTTAAAGTTGATTTGAATTTTGGGTTGCGTTATTGCTTTGTTGTGCGGTTAATCTAACTGCATGTGCGGGTCTTTCATATCGTTCATACGATTGATTGGACACTCAGTTCATCGTGCACAAATTGTCCAGAGCACTCTAATATACTTGTGGATGATAGTGCGGACGATCGGCCTTTAATACAGTTGACTACATGACTCATGAATGAAATTTTAACAGTTATTTTTATGATCGTTATAACACACTTATAAATACCTATATGTTTGAAAAACTTGGTAGAACGATTTAAAGGATTACGAGATATTGTCAAAAATCGAAAGGTAAAAAGCTCATAGATATGATTTTTTCAACAAAAAAAAAAAAAGAAAGAAAGAAAAAGAAGAGAAAGAAAATAGAAAATCGAAAAAAAAGAGATATCGTGGTTAAGGTTTTTGTTCAAGAGATGGTAATTCATTCTCAATTTAAACTCTTGAAATATTTTGTATATTCTTATTCTTCGTTTGTAGTCAAATCCGAAACTTAACATTACAAGCTTAAAAGTCCTATTTGACCAAAATCGATCAAAAGTTTTTCATAATTAGTGGAGAATATGTGAGTATACAAATTATTAAGTTGTGTTGAGAAACTAAGAATGTATTTTTTTACATAGTGACTTTGTTATTATCCTTTTATTATATTGATAGCATGTTTTTTTTAAAAAGAAAAATTATAAAGGGTTTTATGTTTTCACAATCACATTTTATTAACTTTGAATATTAATGTTAAAGTTGTAAATGATATTCAAGATCAAGAGCACAATTATTTTTTTAAATAAAAAGGGGTTAATTGTGAAAGTTATATTGAAATTATTATTGTATATTTTATGTTTATATTTTGCTTGAGGGCAAGCAAAGGGATAGTATAGGGAAATTTGATGTACTCATAAATTAACTGATTTTTATGTTATTTAATGACTTATTTTGTTTAAAAATCGGTTAATTATGTTATTTAATGAATATATTTCACGTTTCCCATCTATTTCTTTGTTTGTAAGTTTTCCAGTGTATTTTAATTCATTATGAAGATAAAAAGAAGTAGAAGAAATGTTGGAGAAGTAAACAAAAAAAACTCCATGTCATCGGATGACATGGCCCAATCAAAAGATGACACGTGACGCAATAAAAACATGACAAGTGGCGAAGTCAGAACATGATAAGTGGCACTTCTAGAAGCCGCAATATGGACCAATGAGGATGCGACACGTGGTGAAGTTTGGGGAAATTAGGCTACCAACTAAATTTTTAAGACTTTGGGTATGAAATGACTATTTTGCCCCTGATTTTCGTGGTTATAAATAAAAGGCTTATTTTTATAATTTTAACACCAATTTAACTTCAATCTTCTCCATTTTTTTTGAAATTTCTTTCTTTTATTATTGTTTTCATCTTAGTTTATTTTGCAGAATTTTTAGAATAATATTTCAAGGCTATTTGTAATATTTAGTAAAAAATTCTGTTCGGATAATTTCAATATTTCCGGGGAGTTTATCTTTTAAATTTTCTTTCCAATGTTTATAAATTTCATCTTATATTTATTAAATATGTATTGTGAGTAATTTCCTTTTGTTTGTAAGGATATGTTTTAAGTTATTAATAAATGAGATTATAAGATAATTTTCTTTGTACTTAATATCTATTTGGATTTATGTATTGTCAGTTTACCCGCCTAGTCTTTATTTATTTTGCTTTATACACTTTAAATATCGCAAATGGATGGCCGAGCTACCTAATTAGTTTAATTTACTTTTATATCTTTTATTTTCTACATTATGGAAGGCCGAGCCTGCTAATTAATTTAATTTCTTTTATGTCTCTAATTCTTTTTTATGGAAGATCGAGCTTCCATACTTTTAGTTTAATTTATTTAAATGACCAGTTGAACCGCTTAATTTGTTTAGTTAATATAAATCCAATCTTTGAAAAACATTTTAAGTTTATTGAGTAACCCATAAAATTATAATTCATACAGATAAACTACAGATATATAACTTAAATTAAACAATTTGTTTTTAATATAAAAACATGATAATTTTTTAAATTATAATTTCAACTCACAATATCACATGAGATTGTTTAACTAATTAATCTGTATTTATTAGTGAGTACACTAAATAAACTTAAATAGGAACTTTTACTTGCACCATATATAATATATTTAATATTTATTTTTCAGTATTATGAACAGTGCCTATATCAATTAAGCACCAAATAATGTGTTTTTTTCCTTTTTCATTTTACACGAACAAAGATGTCACAATTAGCTTATAAATAAAAAATAGGTTAATTGTCTGTTTTAGTATCTTTTTTTAATGCCATTTGACAAGATAAGATACCTTTTAAAAAAATGATTTCATCAAATTTTAAATTGAAAAATAACATTAGGCAAATGTATTTAATAATAAAGATAAAACAATTAAAAAGAATATGAATAGCATTGGATACAAAATAATAAAAAAATAAAAACAAAAAGAAGATAATGACTGGGAATCACAACAATCATCGGACCAGATCATTCTACCAACAGAAATCAAAAGATTACTCAAAACACCAGCAAAAAGTAATCCGCACATGATTCCATAGAACCATCAACAAAAATCTAAACTTGTTATTTTATGTATTTGACATATATAAAATTAAAAATGTTACGTATGCTCCTATTAAATTAATAATGTTTTCTCCAATTTATATTTTTATTTGTATATTCATTAAAAGAATATTAAAATAATAATATTTAATATTACCCTAAAATGTCAAAACATTTAAGATTTTGACAACAAAGTCTTTTAATTTTTAAGATTTGTTAAATATTTTTCTTTCAAAAAGACTTTGTAAAGGGCTTCGTAAGTCAATATCAGAACCGGCTTGAACATACATAAATACAAAAAAACATTTTTCACATAAAAAAAAAAGGACAACCAAGCATTTGAAGAAATTATGGTTAACAACTATCAAATAAAAGTCTTTTTGAAACTATGATTTCATAGTTATCAGATAAGAGATAACTATGATTTTTTTTTTGTCATTGGAACTTCACCAAATGGCTGGTGATGAAGCACTATAAGTTGCTCTCTCTGGAGCACGGCACTAACTGAATCCAGTCAAAATCAGCTCAACTGGCCAATCTATGTTGACAATATGAGTACAAACGGGAACTGAAATAGCTAAACAGGCCAATCCACGTTGACAAGATAAGTTCACTCGATGCATCTTTGGCCCGAATTGTTCTTTGGAAAATTATTAAAATAATAGTTTTTAGAAATTATTAAAATTTCTAAAATAAAGATATTGTTAGTGAAAATTTAAATTAAAAATATGTTTATTATAGAAAAATAAATATTAAAATTATAGCATACAAAAGTAAAAATGTTGTCAACTAATTCTTTTTTGTTTTGAAAAAAATAATAAAACAGTTCAAGATCAGAGATAACTAATTAAGATCTTTTTGTGATTGGGATTTTATCAAATGCATGGCTGGTGATACTAAAACTGGCTCTATCTCAGCAGCAAATGATACTAACTAAATCCAGTCAAAATCAATCCAATCTTAGTTATGGTTTCTTTTCATTTCTTTTGTTTCCTTCTGTTCACCAAGCTTTTCGACTTTCGCGTCCAAATATTTGAAGAAATTACCACTAAGATCTAGAACTAAAAGCAGCTCAAGAAGACTACTTTAGAAAAATGAAAATGTTCAAGATAATATTTTTTTTACCCAATGGCTGGTGATGAAGCACTATAACTGTCTTTCTATCTTCGCAGTACGTATATGATACTAACTAAATCCAGTCAAAATCGATCCAATCGTAGTTATGGCTTCCCACAGATCCAACATGGAAAGTGAATTTCCTGAGCTATTTAAATTCAAGCAGTGTGATCAGCCATTTCCTGCAACAAAAACACCTAATTTCTTTAATTCTTTTATTATACGACTTGCCAAAAAATGAAGACAATTGTTCTTTTCCTTTCATTCTTCCTCTTTTGTATTTACAGCAATTCAGTTGATGCATCACTAGAACCGGTGCTAGATGCCGGAGGAAAGAACCTCAAGGTAGATGACTACTACTACATCCTCCCTGCCGATATCCGCGCAGGCAGAGCTGGTGGATTGACATTATCCGGAATAGGAAATTATACGTGTCCTTTGGGTGTAGTCCAGGAGTTAAAAGAGATCAGAAATGGCCTTCCAGTAACATTTTATCCACAAAACGAGACAAAAAGTGGAATCATTCCACTTTCCACTGATTTGAACATCGAATTCTCTTACCCAGAAAGGTGTGGGGAATCCACAATCTGGAAGCTCAATGACTATGACGAATCTACTGGAAAATACTTTGTGGGAGTTGGGGGGGTTTTTGGTGATACTAATCCTGATGGTCTTGGGAATTGGTTCAAGATTGAAAGGTACGAATACGGTTACAAGCTCGTCTATTGTCCCACAGTTTGCGAGGACTGCGAAGTTGTTTGCAAAAATGTCGGCATTGTTTATCAAAATGGGCAAAGACGTTTAGCTCTAACTGATGTTCGTCCCCTCAAAATCATATTCAAACTGGCGAAATAAGGAGCACAACAAATCCTTAATGGGTTGCTTTTCCTATTATTTGTTATCTTATAAGAGACAAATCAAAGTATTAATAAAGATGCCTCTTTGGAGGATATTAGTATAAATCTAAATAAAATTGTCTTACACTAAATTTGTTTATATTTTTAAGCATTGTTTTTCTTTTCTAGTATTTCCATGCTTTGGTTTACCGTTTAAAACTCATTTGAGTCCAAGAGGAAACAACAGAAACAGAAAAGCCATATAAATTACTGAACCATTATAAAATGCACTTTAAATTCCACATGTCCATATAAATTAAAATCGTAAGAGAGTAGTTGAATCACGCTTCAAGTCAGTCTTCAGGGCAATGTTCACAACTCTAATCAGACCAATCTGGACCACATGCACCATGTGAATAATTTTTATATGTATTTTGTAGAGAGCATTCTAGAAGATTATTTAGATTTTTACTTGATCTTGAGGTGCATGGTTCCCACAATATAAAACATTGATGTTTTGAAAGCAAGTAAAAGAAATGGTTCTCGTATAAAATACTAACAAACTAATCTGGCAAATTATCAACTATTTAGGAACTCATCAACACCTAGAAAGGAAAAACCAAATTTAAATTTCTTCAAAAATAAAGACTTAGCAACAAGTTCAATATTGATAAAGAGATCGTTACATTAATCTCCTTCACAAATCTCAAATTGAATCGACTACTGCACCCGCCATGACTAAGAAATCTGATAGTCTATCTACTCCTTTAGCAAGACCATATGCTTTATTAAGCCTATTTATCCCCCGCTTATTAAGTCGACATGTTAAACATACTGTCAGCAAAAGACAGTTTTGTTGACACTATATATGATGATGGACATATCAACATAGCAAGACCTCATGACATGATATAGTGAGGAAAATTTAAAGATATACTATTAAATTTGGTAATATGACATACCTTTTTTTTTTCATTAAGTGTGAAACATTGGGAATGCTCTTACCTGTTTGGATCTCTTATCTTTGCAATTTTGCTAATTTTTTTTTTCCAATTGGTTTTTATGGACTTTTTTAGTCCCTTATTTTTGTACATTATCCAATGTATTTCTTCTTGCCAAATCAATCCCAGAATCCGGCTTGAATACATGTAGGCATCATTTGCTTAATGGAAAAAATGGAACAGCAAAAAAGCCCACATTGTCAAACCCCAAAAGTAGTTTCCATTTTCTTCCTTCTTCAAACAAACCATAAAAGTAGTTTACAAGACTGCATAGTTGTTGCCATTGTGACCAACCCAACTTCAATGTCGGTATCATTGCGATCATTGCTACCAACTATATCATAACTCATTCCACCTATGTATGCATGGACGTACAACATATGAAGATAATAGAGAAATCAATTTTAGCTTAGCAAGAAAGATTATAAGTAGCCGATCATGGGTAATGCCATAGTCGTGTGATATAACAATAAATCAACTAATTTTTATGTTATTTAATGTAAATAATTTGATTAAAATTCAAATAATCTATTTTATTTTATGAATATTTTTAGTTTCCCCTCTTATTTATTTGTTTGCATAATATTTTAAAAATAATTGGTCAAGGATCTAACTCAAAAGAAGAAGAACACCAACAGAAAAACAAAAAAAAAAAGTGACCATTAGACCGCCACATCAATCAACGCCACAACAGCCCCTCGTTAGCAGCCACATCACCACTTAATCTAATCCCCAACCTTATCATAAGAATCTTCACCAAAACCCACATACCTTCATTCTTGGAAATTCCAATATAACAAAAACCTTATGAAAGTATGTAAAAATTTTCTTTTTGTGTAACTCGTCATTATTATTATTATTTTTTGTATCATGTTGAATTACTTGAGTTTAGCTAATATTTTCGTATCATTATTAAAAATTTGAGCAAATATATGCCCATAAATAGAATATGAATGTCTTTTATATTTGATAAGTTAAGAAAGAAAAAAAAAGAACTTGCTTGTAAGTGTGAGTCCTTCTTCAACTTATTTCGTACAATTTGAGTTTCATTACCCAAAAACCAAAATTTATTTAATTTTATTATGTATTCATTTTTGTTTTGCGTTCATTACTTATTTTCATTCCGTCCTTAGGCTGTTAAAGTTGTAAAGAAAAATAATGTCTTCTTCGTGACAGGGAAAAACCATATAGAAATCTAGAATTTGAAAAATGAAGATTATTTTAATTTTATATACATAGATTTATTTTACTAATATACATTTGTATTACATAAAGTAATACTCTCTTTGTCTAGATTTAAATGTCCACTCTTGATTCTTGTTTTAATTGGTTCTTGAGATATCTGCTGTGGGAGCATTTCGCTATCTTTGCTGAACAGTTTGTTATGTTCTGGTAGATGTTTGAAGCTTGCAGGGGTGGGATTACAAGGAGATGGATGGGTTGCAGACTATACGAAGACTAGCTAGAGCTTTTGGCTGATGCTCTTTTTCTTTATTTGGTAGTGTTAGGTGGATCATTTGTCTTGTTAGGACTGGATGGCAGGTTGATTGTTTAGCTTCATTTGTTTTTAGTCTTTGTTTAGCGATCTTAGGCTCTCGTGGAGTATATCATTCAATGAAGTTACTTGCTTAACCTTATTATTAATTAAGTTACTACTCCAAACTATTAATTAGTGAATGTAAATCTCATAAATGAAGTTAGTAGTTAATGAAATTTTATATAAAAGATATGTTTATTTTAGAAAAGTGAATATTCATTTTGGAACATTCCAAAATAAAAATGTGAATATTTAATTACAAAAATAGATAGAGTATTATATAACACCCTTGGTTTGGAGGAAGGCTATCATGCTCATTCTAAAAGACATTATGCAAAAAAGAAATGGAAATAGGACGTCCCCAAGCTAAGTCCAAGTATTAATATTTGAACATCTCGAACTAAAAGTGGCTCAAGATGGCTGGTGATAAAGCACTATAATTTGCTCTATCTCGGGATCACGATACTAACTAAATCCAGTCAAAATCAATCCAACTGTTGACAGAAGAGCCGATCTCTGTTTACACATTCCCATTCCCATGTTTTTTTAAAAAATAAAAAATAAAAGTAAAAAGGCAAAGTAGCTTGTATTAACAATGAAGGATTTTTTTTTTTTTTTTTTTTTGTGCTGTTCACCAAACTTTCCGACTTTCGAGTCGAAGAATTCTGAAGAAATTACCACTAAGAACTAAATGCGGCTAAAAAATAAAAATAAAAATGTTCAAGATCAGATATAACCTTGGTGCTTTTTTATACTTGGAACTTTACCAAATGGCTGGTGATGAAGCACTATAACTGGCTCTATCTGAGCATATGGCACTAGCTAAATCCAGTCAAAATAAAAAAATAAAATAAAAAATAGGACACTAGCTAAATCCAGTCAAAATCAATCCAATCGTAGTTATGGTTTCCCATAGATCCAACATAAAAAGTGAATTTCCTAAGCTACTTAAATGCAAGCTCTGATCAACCATTTTATGCATCAAACCCATATTGCCTTCTTGTATTAAGACTTGCCAAAAAAATGGAGACAATTGTTCTTTTCCTTTCGTTCTTTCTCTTTTGTATTTGCAGCAATTCAGTTGACGCATCAGTAGAACCTGTGCTGGACGCTGGAGGAAAGAACCTCCGGGCAGACGCATACTACTACATCCTCCCTGCCGATATCCGTGAAGGTAGAGCTGGTGGGTTGACATTATCCGGCATTGGAAACTCTATGTGTCCCCTTGGTGTAGTTCAGGAGTCATACGAGACAAGAAATGGCCTTCCACTAAGATTTTATCCACAACAAGAGACAAGAAGGGGCACCAATATTATTCCACTATCCACTGATATGAACATCAAATTTGCTTACCCAGAAAGGTGTGGGGAATCAACAATATGGAAGCTCAACGACTATGACGAATCAACTGGGAAATACTATGTGGGAGTTGGAGGGGTTTTCGATGATACTAATCCTGATGGTCTTGGCAATTGGTTCAAAATTGAAAGGTACCAATATGGTTACAAGCTCGTGTATTGTCCCACCGTTTGCGAGGACTGCGAAGTTATTTGCAAAAATGTTGGTATTGTTTATCAAAATGGACAACGACGTTTAGCTCTAACTGATGCTCGTCCTTTCAAAATCATATTCAAACTGGCGAAATAAGGAGAATAAGAGACTCAATGTGTTGCTTTTATTAGTTATTTGTTCTCTTATAAAAGACAAATTTAACAATTAATAAAGATGCCCCTCAACCTCGAGGATATTACAAATTTTCTTACACTAAATTTGTTTATATTTTTAAGCATTGTTTTTCTTTTCTAGTATTTCATTTGAGTCCAAGAGGTAGCTCTGGAGCCACTGTCAGGGTAACAACAGAAACAGAAAAGCCTTATTAGTCTCAAGCCATTACTGAACGCTTATAAAATGCACTTTTATTAAGCCATTACTGAATGACGCCTGAGCTCAATCTTAAGGGAAATGTCCACAACTCTAATCAGACCATTCTGGACCACATGCACCATGTGAATAATTTTTGTATATAGTATTCTAGAAGATTGTTTATATTTTTTGCACAAATGAAAATAACTAACTAACTGAATTTTCGAAAATAATAATAATTCAAGTACAAAAGTTGAATTTTTGAAAATTTAGGTGTCACGGATAGTTTACCCTTATAGTGATATACATAATGAATTTTTATGTAATTAAATTTATATTCATTGGATGGATAAAATATTCTTTAAACTAAAAATTACTAATTTATCAATTAATTAATACCTCTCTAAATTAATACAATTTCATGGCCCTGAATTATTAATTCCGGAAACATTATCTAGATGACACTTAAACATTTTACAAATCTAGTTTTTGCACTTCAATTTTTTCTATCTAACTTAAACACTCAAACTTTATAAATAAAAACATCATTTTTGCACTTTTATCTAAAATTTTGTTATATTATTGTTGTGGTCCTTTATCAAAAACATAACTATTAAAGAAAAGAAATGGTAGTAAAAAGGAATGAACAACAAACTTTAATACTCCCTCCACCCCGAATTGATTTGAATGCTGAAATTTCTATTTTATGATGTCCTGATTTTGATTGTTCATATTCCTAAAATAAGCATATTTTACATTTATAATTTCACTAATATCTTTAATTTAACAAATTTACATCTTATTGTCTAATGATCCTCACCACTAACATAATTAGCCACAAAAATAATGAGGTAAATATTTTTATGTCAAAGATTATTCTTATTTTTTATACTAAGTCAAATGTGACATTCAATTTCAAATGCAGGGTGAAATACTTTGTATATTAGTAAATATGTGTACATAAAAATAAAACTAATATTTATTTGTGAAATAGTCTAAGCTACAACATGGACCTACCCTAGTTCGAGCTCGAAAAAGTTATAGTAGCTAGAGCTCAAACTCAATCAGCTTTGTAAAAATTCTCTCAAGATCGGTTGTCCAAATTAGAAAGGCTCAAACTCGGCTCGGTGAGCTCAAAAACAGATTGAGCTTTTAAAGAGCTTGAGCCAAATTTAAAAGTCATGCCTTTCATTTGTTTTTTCCAACAAGCACATTAAATAAGTTTCATACGTATTAAACTTCTAAAATTTATTCTATTCTAAACCTATACATATCAAAATAAAAACTAATGTATCCAAAGTATGCCTTGCACTATTTCCAGTGATAATGATGCACAATATAAGTATCAATTACTCTTGTCCCATCACTTAAAGTTTATTTAGAAGCCACGTTACTTATGTTCATATGTTTGGTATCCTTTTTTACAAAAAATAGATAATGCATTCTATTCATATTCCATCAATCTACACAAGAAAAATATTTAGGAATCTTATTCTTCTTCATACTACCTTTCCCTAAATAGTCTACTATTTACGATTTTTTAGGCTATGAAGTCTCAACTTTTTCACAATATGCATCAAAATCATCCCAATTACACATGGAACACCATTAGCACCCAAGAGAGGTAGAGGAACCTAGACTGTCAGAATATGGTTGGCTCGCATGCATACGCTTCATAAAAGCTAGTGATGGCATGCATCACTATGGAGACATTTTATGAGGCATCCCTCCTTCAAATAAAGTCTTGGAAAGAAACATTTAACTGCTAACATATTTTTAGTTGGATAAAAAAACAATTATAGCCATCAATAGATTGCGCTCGCCGTAATATTTATCAAACTTCATTTCCTTTTGCAAACTAATTCCCTGTTTATTATCTGCATGACTATCTAATGTTGATTTAATTTTTTGAACTTGAAGAAACAAATTTGAAGTAGCATACTCATCCCTGAAATGATATATGTGGCTATCTAACAAGTCGCCGTAATATTTATCAAACTTCATTTCCTTTTGCAAACTAATTCCCTGTTTATTATCTGCATGACTATCTAATGTTGATTTAATTTTTTGAACTTGAAGAAACAAATTTGAAGTAGCATACTCATCCCTGAAATGATATATGTGGCTATCTAACAAAGCCTGGCGTACGACTCTCAAATTTTAAACCTAACAATTTTTATATATATAGGGAAAGTAGGGATCGAATTCACATAGATTTGTCAACTCTTAAATTAAAATCATTAATCGGAAAAGGTTTTGAGGGTTTCGGTATTTTGAGAACAAGAAAATAACAACAATTAAAATAAATATTTTTGGGGTTTTTGGATTTGTGAATAGAATTAAAAAGGAATTTAGAATATAAATGATATAAAAAGGCGTTAGTAAGGAACTAGAATCAAGTTATTTTTTTCATGTGATTAATCATAGATTAATACATTATTAATTAGTTGGTTTTATAATCCTGATCAGCTCAGACAGATTACTGTCATTCCAAATTAGATTAATCCCGATAAGCTCAAGCAGATTAATCTCTAATTTAATTAAACACCACTACCAACCAGTGTGTATAGAATGCTCAATCAAATTGCATTAAACAAATAAGGCATCACCAACATTAAATTATATATAACAATCAGTTTAATTATATATAATTTAAATTATATTATTCCACTACTAATTTAATTCAATCAAGATCTGCAACTCAATTAAATTAGTAGATCCTACTTGAATCATTAATACAAGATTAATAATCCTAACTATATAATCACATTCATTAACTAGATTTTCAATCCAATTAATTCACACAATTATATTGGTTAAAACATAAATTATATAAATACTCAGTTAATATATATATATATATAAGTATATTAAATAAATAATCAAATATATATATATATATATATATATTTATATATATAAAGAAAGATTGGATTTATATTAACTAAACAAATTAGGCGGTTCAACTGGTCATTTAAATAAATTAAACTAAAAGTATGGAAGCTCGACCTTCCATAAAAAAGAATTAGAGACATAAAAAGAAATTAAATTAGTTAGCAGGCTCGGCCTTCCATAATGTAGAAAATAAAAGATATAAAAGTAAATTAAAGTAATTAGGTAGTTCGGCCATCCATTTGAAGTGCATAAAGAAAAATAAATAAAGGCTAGGAGGGTAAACCGACCATAAGTCCAGTTAAATAAATCAAAATAGAAATTAAGTACAAAGAAGATTATCTTATAATCTCATTTATTAATAACTTAACACATATCCTTGCTAATAAAAGGAAATTACTCACAATACATATTTAATAAATATAAGATGAAATTTATAAACATTGGAAAGAAAATTTAAAAGATAAACTCCCCAGAAATATTGAAATTATCCGAACATAATTTCTTTACTAAATATTACAAAAAGCCTTGAAATATTATTCTAAAAATTATGGAAAATAAACTAAGATGAAGACAATAACAAAATAAAGAAATTTCAAAATAAATGGAGAAGATTGAAGTTAAATTGGTGTTGAAATCATAAAAATAAGCCTCCTATTTATAGCCACGAAAATCAGGGGCAAAATAGTCATTTCACACCCAAAGTCTTGAAAATTTAGTTGGTAACTTAATTTCCCCAAACTTCACCACGTGTCGCATCCTCATTGGTCCACATTGCGGCTTCTAGAAGTGCCACTTATCATATTCTGATTGCGCCACTTGTTATGTTCTTATTGCGCCACGTGCCATCTTTCGATTGGGCAAAGTCATCGGATGACATGGATTTTTTTTTTTTTTACTTCTCCAACATTTCTTCTACTTCTTTTTATCTTCATAATGAATTAAAATACACTGAAAAACTTACAAACAAAGAAATAGATGGGAAACATGAAATATATTCATTAAATAATATAATTAACTGATTTTTAAACAAAATAAGTCATTAAATAACATAAAAAATCAGTTAATTTATGAGTACATCAAATTTCCCCACACTATCCCTTTGCTTGCCCTCAAGCAAAATATAAACATAAAATATACAATATTAATTTCAATACAACTTTCACAATTAACCCCTTTTTATTTAAAAAAATAATTGTGCTCTTGTTCTTGAATTTACAACTTTAACATTAATATTCAAAGTGTGATTGTGAAAACATAAAACCCTTAATAATTTTTTTAAAAAAAAAACATGCTATCAATATAATAAAAGGATAATAACAAAGTCACTATGTAAAAAAATACATTAATAGTTTTTCAACACAACTTATAAATTTGTATACTAACATATTCTCCACTAATTATGAAAAATTTTGGTCGATATGGGTCTAATAGGACTTTTAAGCTTGTAATGTTAAGCTCCGGATTTGACTACAAATGAAGGATAGGAATATAAAAAATATTTCAAGAGTTTAAATTGAGAATGAATTACCATCTCTTGAACAAAAACCTTAGCCATGATATCTCTTTTTTTTTCGATTTTCTATTTTCTTTCTCTTCTTTTTCTTTCTTTCTTTTTTTTGTTTTTTTTTTTGTTGAAAAAATCATATCTGAGCTTTTTACCTTTCGATTTTTGACAATATCTCGTAATCCTTTAAATCGTTCTACTAAGTTTTTCAAACATATGGGCATTTATATGTGTGTTACAACGATCATAAAAATAACTGTTAAAATTTCATTCAGGAGTCATGTAGTCAACCGTATTAAAGGTCGATCGTCCGCACTATCATCCACAAGTATATTAGAGTGCTCTGGACAATTTGTGCATGATGAACTGAGTGTCCAATCAACCGTATGAACGATATGAAAGACCCGCACATGCAGTTAGATTGACCGCACAACAAATCAATAACGCAACCCAAGATTCCAATCAACTTTAAATGTTGTGGAATTGATTTCATAAAACTTTTGAATATATGCATGTATTTTAAAAATATTTCAAATACCCAAATCATATTTTAACTTATGAAACTCATTTTGAAAAAGTTTTAAGTTCATTTAGCAACCCATAAAATTATTACTCATAAAGATAAACTAGAGATATATAAATGATATCAACATCTAAAACTAAACTTCTAGTTCCTATCTAATCCAGAAACGCTTGTCTTCAACACTTGATAACGTGTGATCTTCCTTGAAAATTTGAAACTTCGAGCTTAGACTTAAACAATTAGTTATCATCAATGTTTGTTACTAATCAAAATTAAGACATTAAAATATTTATGGCTTTATATATATATATATATATATATATAAATAATCCCACATAAATAATTTCAAGACAGAATATATTCTACCTTATAAAAGTGTAAATAAAGATTGCAATATGTTCTATGTCATCTTAGGAATAAATATTAGAATATATTCTCTATAATTGAATATCTCTAATTTTTATCATAGGCTCAAAACTTCAATGCATTTTTTGTTTTCAAATTATCGATGGATTACTTATTGAATATAGACAAATTATTTTTATTCCACATTTCAATTTAATTTTTATTTCTTTTGTAATTTATTGGTAATTTTTCTTTAAATATAAAATTATTAATGAAGTTTCACTTTTCATGAAAAGAAATGGAAAAATTTTGTTGGTCTTCTAATGAAATTCGATCTGTAATGTATAAAAAGATTACCAACGGAAAACATTCCGTTATAATCTATTGATAATACATAAAAATTATTGACAGGAAAGTTTCCAATTCTAATCACTCACTAACACAAAGAAAAATAATATAGATGGAGATTTTTCGGTTGGTAATTCATCTCTAAGGCATAAAACTTACAGACGGAGAAGTTTTCGTTCGAAACTTTTTATCGATAATTAAACTATATATATCTATATATATATATTATAGTATTGTAGTGTCCCTGACTTCCCTATCTTGTTCTACATATTCAGAGAATACATTCTTTTCATCAAGTAATTACTTTTTATTAAAGATTAAATTTCTACTAATGATCAAAGACTTTAACACCATCGCATATCCCAAGAAGATACCATTTTTCACTATAAAATGAAGCTTGCCATCTTCGACATGCTAATAGGTGGTGCAACAAAAAATTCTGAAAGCTGATTGATCATTAAGTGACTTTGCTAATAGGGAAGTAATTCGCTAGAAAACATGCTATATTTAAGGCTTCAGCCAAAAATCTGTTATTCAAATTTAATATATAAGGCCATGTCAATTTGACAGTTTTCTTCAATTTTAAATTCCAATATATTTTATTTTAGAAAGTGTAAACAAATATTGGAATAAATTCTACATCATTTTAAAGATTAGAATTTATTCTACTTCATCTTCTGACGTAAATAAAGATTAGAATTTGTTCTATTTTATCTTCTTTTATAATTGGATATCTGTAATTTTTATTATAAGTGCTATACTTCAATTCATTTTACAACTTAGTCTTTTGTCAATTGGGTTTCGCGTTCTTGTTTTATGTATTTTTATTTTCCTTCAAAAGTTTCATTGCTCGGTGACTAGGACGATGATAAGATGATGACTTGCTTTCTTGTCGTTCTAGTTTTCCACTATAGGATGGATATGTTTTCTGATGTGATCTAAATTTGTATGCTATATTTTCTTTGAGTTTGTTCAATTTTTGAATTGGCTTGTTTTTTAGTTTTTTTTTCTTTTTTTTCATGCGGTACAAAATTTAAATTAAACAAATCATTTTTTATATAAAAACATGATAATATTTGAAATTATAATTCCAACTCACGATATTACCTGAGTTTGTTTAACTAATTAAGTTGTATAAGTTGTATTTATTAGTGACTACACTAAATAAACTTAAATAGGAACTTTTACTTGCACCATATATAATATATTTAATATATTTTTTATCCATTTTTTTTGAAATTTTATCCATTTTCGTTCCTATTTTTTATCAACTTTTATTATCTCTAATATTTCAAATATTGTTGAATGGTGTCTTTTTTGAGATTTTCCTTTTAAAAAAATGATTTCATCAAATTTTTGATTGAAAGACAACATTCGGCAAATGTATCAAAGAATAATACAAAAAAAAAATTAAGAAGAATATGGATAACATTGGATACAATTTTTCAAGAAAAAAAAAATGAAAAGCAGGGTTTTATTGATGAAAATGAAGCCCTGCATCCAAACTTAGCGGAAGAAAATCAGATAAGGATTAGGAATCAGCTTTCAAAATAAAAATAAAATAAAAACAAAAAGAAGATAATGACTGGGAATCACAACAATCATCGGACCAGATCATTCTACCAACAGAAATCAAAAGATTACTCAAAACACCAGCAAAAAGTAATCCGCACATGATTCCATAGAACCATCAACAAAAATCTAAACTTGTTATTTTATGTATTTGACATATATAAAATTAAAAATGTTACGTATGCTCCTATTAAATTAATAATGTTTTCTCCAATTTATATTTTTATTTGTATATTCATTAAAAGAATATTAAAATAATAAAATAATAAAAATAAATATTAATTTATGCTAATAAAATGAGAGAGGAAAAGAATAATATTATTTGTCAAAAAAAAAATATTTTTGACTATATTACAATTTTATTTATTATTTTGTAGGAAATGAATTGATTTGCAAAGAGAAAAGGAAAGAATTAAAGTAAAACATAGCTGCTGGTGGTCATATTGACTAATGACTCGGAATCCTTCAAGTCGGTGAGTATTGAGAGCATCGAATTGAGAAAGAAGTTTACTAAATTCCAATGACCAGTAGAAAAAGGGAAAAAGTCTCGGTGTTTGAGGTAGTGAATTGGCATTCATATCAGCCAAAATAAGAGAGATTCGAGATATACAGAACATAGCCGCATAAACATAAAGCTTGGGAGCGGCTTGCTTTCTATTTAAATTTCTTGTTTTTCTTTGGATACTTGGATGTAGGAATGGGCACTAAGGTGGGTTTAGTTGGGTCTCGGACACAGAAATTACCCAATATAAGAGGGGAAAAGGATAGGAATGAAGTTTCAATTACAAATTTTTACAGAGATGAAAATAGAGAAAGTATTGTATTAAATGAATACTCAATTGTATTCACAGCATTATACGAATAACAGAGTGTTGCCTTGCAATGAGCATTTAACAAAGAACAAAAACCAATCACTACAGCAAGGCTGACCTTTTTACAAGGTGCTGATGGGCTTTTATGCTACAGCAAGTAGTGACCACCAGTAAAAAAGGAAGAACTGAAGAAAACAAATATTTCTAGCAGGACGCACCACAAAACCCAAACTATTCTAATAGGTTCGGTGCTAAGTTTGGGATGTTCGTAATCTCACATGGCAAATCTAATCCTCTATAAAATGGAGTCGCTGAGTGCATGAACCAAAACCTATTAGAATAGGTTTACAAATGGAGTCAATTACAAAGTCAATTACATATCTTGGTGCTCTTGACAAGGTCCCAAGGAACAACGCACGATGTCCCATCATTGACTTAGTTGTGCATAATATTGTCACAAAATACTCTAGCTGTCCGGACAACTAGAGTAGGTCATTCGAAAGGTATCTAGTGACAATTTCATGAAACTTGCGAACGATGGACCGGATGACAATGCAGTCGACTGCAAGTCTCTAAGTGGAATTTTAACCGCTCTGTTTGTGACCGTTGGAATGACGCTATGAAAACCCAAACCTTGAAAAATAAGTGACCAACGTTTTCTGAGCTATTATTTCATATACCTACATTATATAACATCTTCAAAACATTTTTTAACCATTTCTAAACAATTTCATTGAGAAAATCATTCAAGAAATGTTTCATTTCAAGGTGTTCTTGAGCAATATTCATCAAGGAAATACTCAAAGAGGTCATAGTTCTACAAATTTATATATCTTCACAATTAAAGTGATATCTATATCAAGCCAACTTTATCTATCTCTTGTAAACATATTCAAGGTTGCAAATAGCTTAAAACTCTAAGAGTTAGAGTTACCTTGACTTAAAGATATTGTGATTATCTTGTTTGTATGTATTTCATTAATTGTTGTATTGATGATTGTTATAAAATCAAGATTGTGTTGTAAAACTTAAAGTATAGGGTGAAACTTGATTGGTTGAGAGGTTTTGTATAAAACCCTAATATGAGTAAGTCTAATGCTAATAGATCCTATCAGGATGCAATGCCTGATGAAGACGAAAAATGTGGCACACCCGTTGTTGGTAGCAATATGGCAAATGATGCAATGCCTCAAGATGGAAAATGTGGCAAGTCTTCTACTGGTAATAGTATGGCCAACTTATAGATTCATACAGTAAACAAGTCCCACTTAAATTCTTTAGAGGATTTGGTGGATTGTGGAGGCAACAGAGAATCAAACAAAATAGAGCTCACGGTTTACATTTTGGAGGATAACTTTCATTGGTCAAATAGGAGGCTATTGGAAGTCTTCATTGCCCTATTATTTCAAAATCCATCCATTGCAGTGGTCCCTTATCCTTTATATGAAGACCTTCTTTAATGATAAAATACGGATGGATATTGCTGTGAGCAATTACTTGGTCAGTAATTTCAATGAGTAGAATAATTTGTTGATACTAGCAGCAAAATTTCAACGAAAAGGTTCTCGTCGAATTAATGATCAACGACATCAGTGAGGGCTAGTGAACCGTTTGTACTAGCGATTGCTTAGCGATGGATTTTATTTTATTTGTTTTTATTATTTTAAAAAATTCGTCATTAAAATTCGGCAGCTTATCCACGGATTACCAACGAAATTTATTTTGAATTTTTAAATTAAAATAAATTAATCTATAAAATGTAGTCTCTAATCTGTCTGTAATTTCGATCGATTGATTAGCGATGAAATTAATTTTTTAAAATAATTATTTTTCCAATAGATTAGCAACAAAATTAATTAGTGCCTTGAAGGATGAAAGGAGTCGGTTGACTCTAACTAAGTGTACTGATCAGCCAAAGCATTCACATCATTCTGCAATTGAGTTTAAAAATTGTTAATGAGCGATACAATGAAAATGAATTAATAAAATTCATGTCAATGAGATCTTACCATAGTTTGTTGTGATTTGTCGCTATTAAGTTGACTCTTATTACAACCAGTCTGGAATGTGTGAGTCTTCTTATACAAATTTCTATAAGTAACCCAGAATCTTCTGACCTCCGCTGCAAAATTAATGATAATTTTATAATAATAAATTAATTTAAAGAAATGTCTTAGAATGACTAACCATCCTCCACTCTATGAAATCGACCCACCATTATGAACAGAAGAAGGACCTCTAACTTTGTTGTTTGTTTCAGATCTAGAAGCACGCATAATGCCTCAAATCTCCAATACTCATGCAATTTCTTCTAGTCGTCTAGCACGATCCAATACGAGCGATCGGTCGCAATTTGCTCCTTATGAACACGATACATCTCATCCTTGAACCTAGTCTTGGCAACCATATCCCAATTCCACCATATAAGGTACTATGACGAACTAACACATCCCAATTTAATATTGAGTTTATCGTTTCCAAGATTAGTCACACCAAAAAGACCAACGATTGTTGATAAAATATTTGTAAAAGTAGCTTTTGTTCTAGGTATTGCAGTGTTTTCCATTTTTTATTTTCAAGTGTCTTCCGTTCTTGGTGTTGAAGTGTAATATTGTTTTTTATATCTAAAAGTACAATGTTTTGCCATAAGCTCTGTTGAGAGAAGTTAGAATGATACCTAATCTAAGAGCATGATTATTATATGATGCTTGAGTAACGAGTCCAATTAATATAGAGTTGTCTCCTCCATACACTGAATCAATATTACAATTGGTTAATGTTATTTCTAATTTCAATACACTGGATCAATATTACAATTGGCTAATGTTATTTCTAATTCCAATGCAGTTGATACATAAGAAACTTGTTCTCAACTATTGTTCCTCCAAAAGGGCCGATTGTTTTTAGTCTTTGTACGGAAGACCGTGGCTACTTTTGATTTTTCAGAAAATGATCTTTCAATGGATCTCTAATATGTTCATATTTTCTATATTAATTTCCCTATTTTCTCGCTTAGTTTTGACATATAATTTATCTATTTATTATATTAATAAGGTTGAATAAGTTTGATTTCTTGAAATATTTATTTAACTCTATTATATAATTATATAGATTTTTATGGGCTAAAAGAAATAATATTATTTGTCAAAAAAAAAATTATTTTGGACTATATTACAATTTTATTTATTATTTTGTAGGAAATTAATTGATTGGCTAAGAGAAAAGGAAAGAATAAAGAAAGAAGAAGTCCAAAGGAATGAAAGGCCCACCGAGGATGAAAAGAAAGAATTAAAGTAAAACATAGCTGCTGCTGGTCACATTGACTGATGACTCGGAATCCTTCAAGTCGGTGAGTATTGAGAAAGAAGTTTACTAGATTCCAATGACCAGTAGAAAAAGGGCAAAAGTGTCGGTGTTTGAGGTAGTGAATTGGCATTCATATCAGCCAAAATAAGAGAGATTCGAGATATACAGAACATAGCCGCATAAACATAAAGCTTGGGAGCGGCTTGTTTTCTATTTAAATTTCTTTGTCTTTCTTTGGATACTTGGACGTATGAATGGCACTAACGTGGGTTTAGTAAGAAAATTTATAGAATATAGTTAATAAATTTTTTGATATTGTAATTTTAATTAAAATGTAATAAAAAAGTATTTTACAAAGGATTATATTGATTCTTGCACTCAGTGACTCCATTTTACAAAGGATTATATTGTATTGTGCGATGTGGAAAATACTAAACTTAGCACAAAATCTATGAATGAACTCCCAACATTTAGGGTATATAAAAATATTGAGCCCTAAATTTTCAAAAATCAAAAGCATATAATAATATTTTGGATTCTAAAATAATTAACTATGGTATATAAAAATGTTGAAGCCCTAAATTTTTCAAAAAATCTGGAAAATTTAATAATATTTTGGACTCTAAAAAATATTATTAATGAAAAATTTTTCAAAAAAAAAAAAAGAAAAGCAGGGTTTTATTAATGAAAATGAAGCCCTGCATCCAAGCATAGCGGAAGAAAATCAGACAATGATTAGGAATCTGGAAAATTTAATAATATTTTGGACTCTAAAAAAATTAACTAGGGTATATAAAAATATTGGGTACTCCAAACATATATAGCCTCATCTGCCTTATGGCAGAACCGGGCATGAGTACTCTTTCTGTTTGTCTGAAATTCAATATATTTTTTGTTTAAAGTTTTACTAATTTAAATGATTTGATTCCTACTAACTAATGATTTCTATCATTAACCTAATTAATAAGAATGATAGTAAAGTAACATCCTTTTGGTTATTAATGCTATTCTTGATTTTTAGATTAATAAGGTTATTAATTAAAATATAAACATTACAATCCAGACATAGAGAGTAATAATAATAATAATAATAATAATAATAATAATAATAATAGAAGCATACGTAACAATTTTATGTACAAAATAATGGTTATATGTCAAATATATAAAATAACATGTTTTGAGTTTTGTTGATGGATCTATGGAATCTTGTGCTGATGCTTTATAAAAAATTATTATTTTAAAAACTTTAGGTGAACATGAAAAATAAGTATTAATTATTATATTTTTTTGTCAATTAGTTAATAATACACAAAAAAATATTTCAATTATTATAATAAAATCAACCATCTATCATAAAATAAAGTTAATCGTAATTTATATTGGAACAAATATTTTTTCTGTTTATTTTCATGAATGTTATATTCAAATCATATAAATTTAAATCGCTCAAAAAGTAAATTGATACTAATTGTTCATTTTTCTATTTAAAATATTTGCATTATTGTTTCATTTCTTTTACTTATTGTGAAGTTATATATGAACTTTTATAAAAATAATTGAACAAGTCAACATACCAAAATGATAAATGAACAACAAAATAAATTTTAGGATAATTTTCGGTTTTAGTCCTTATTCCTTGAACTTTTATCTGTTTTAGTCCCTATTTTTTATCTACTTTTCTAGTTCCTAATCTTTCAAATATTGCCTAATGTTGTCCTTTTCCAAATTTACCCTTAAAAAAAGATTCCATCAGATTTTAGAATGAAGAATAATATTGGACAAATATGTCAAAGAATAGGGACAAATTTTTAAGTAGTAAGGTATTAAAATATTAAACAAATTTATTAAATGATATTATTTACATTAGTTTATTTTGAAAGAACTTTTAAATTAAAAACATATAAGTAAAAAAAACTAATTAAATACTGTTACATTATTTGAAAATTAAATTTGGTCAATATTTTTGACATTTAGTATTATTGCTAGTTTTAAGATGTTTTTTTCACTTCTATATTTCTCTTTTTTATGAAATCAATCGTCATATATTTTTTTTTTAAATCGACTAGAAATAGATTCAATTCAATTTCTTAAATCGACTAGCAATTGGAGTTGAAAAAGACGTCACATTGACATGGCCTTAAATATTAAATTTTTTATTCTAAAAGCAAAGATATTATTAGAATAGAATAAAAATAGGGATAACATAGTGCTGCCTTGCAACCAGTATTTAACGAAGAACAAAAGCCAATCACTGCAGCAAGGCTGACCTTTTACGAGCTGCTGATGGGCTTTTATGTTGCAGCAAGTAGTAACCACTGCAAGAGAAATTATATACAGACCATCAGTAAACAGGGAAGAACCAAAGAAAACAACAATTTCTAGCAGCACGCACCACTAAATCCAAACGATTCTAATAGGTTTTGTGCTAAGTTTGGAATGCTCGTAATCACACAAAAATTTAATTGAAATGTGGAATAAAAAATAATTTATCTGTATTCAATAAGTAATCCATCGATAATTTGAAAACAAAAAATGCATTGAAGTTTTGCACCTATGATAAAAATTACAAATATTCAATTGGAAGATATTCTAATATTTATTTGTGAGATGATATTTTACTCGGCTTAATGTGTGGATGATATTATAAGGAAAAAGTTTTAAATAATAAAAAAAACAATTAAAAAGAATATGGATAACATTGGATGCAATTTTTCAAAAAAAAAAAATGAAAAGTAGGGTTTTGTTAATGAAGCCCACTTCTGCATCCAAACATATATAGCGGAAGAAAATCAGATAATGATTAGGAATCAGCTTTCAAAATAATAAAAAAAATTAAAAAAAAAGAAGATAATGACTAGGAATCAGCAATCATCGGACCAGATCATTCTACCAACAGAAATCAAAAGATTCCTCAAAACACCAGCAAAAAGTAATCAGCACGTGATTCCATAGAACCATCAAATATAGAAAGATTATTATTATTAAAATATATATTTAATTTCAGATAGAAAGATTATTATTATTATTATTATTATTTCACAATATTTATTTTAATGTGATTTTGAAATATAAAATGTTCCAAGATAACTTCTATTTTCTACATAAAATTGTTACATTTGCCCCTATTAAAGTTTTCCTCCAATTTATATTTATATTTGTATATTCATTAAATGTATATTAAAAATAATAAAATAATAAGAATAAATATTAATTTATACTAATAAAATGAAAGAGGAAAAGACATAGAAACTAAAAGAAAATTATGTTTTTATAGAGAGATAAATTGAGAACTCATTTTTATATAAAAAATAAGAAAGATTAAGAATGTGATAAATATACTTAACACTATCTTTTTATGTAATTAGATAAATAAAAATCGCATGTGATTGTCCATATGTTATAGAGATGTAAAATCTATTAATTTATTATTATTATTATATTACTTCCTTCATTTGGAATTGAATGTAATTTTTAAATTGTTTAAAAATTAAGAAATATTATTTATTTTAATTTAGTTATCAAATTATCATTGACACGTTAAATTCAAAAGGAAGGGGAGGTATTTGGTAAACTAGGGTTTTTGTGCGCGTGATTTTTAAGCTTTTATCAAAAGACATGAGTAGTCATCTTTTTGTACCCACGATGAATTTAAATATTACAGATGCATAAACAATTGTTGAGAAAAAAAAAAAGGTGAAATGAAAGGAACAAGCTTCTTGAGTAATAATTAATTTTATCAACAAATTTAATTTAATTTTGGCCTAGCCTACCGCTCTTCCTATAAATACAGGGCATGGAAACAATCCAATTCCACAACACCCTAAAAAAAAGAAAAGAAACAAAGAAGTTGAGATTATACGGGAGGAAGCAGCATGGCGTGTAAGGTGTTTGGAAGCCCAGTGATGGACGAAACTGTGAGAAAAATTCATCCAAATGTGCCCAAAATAACTACTAAACACAGGGCAGAAGCAGCTTTGCAGTGTATGAATGCAGATGGAATAGTGGAGAAAGTGAAGAAGTTTATACAAGAACTCATGGCAGCTCAGGTCAATGCAATAGCCTCAACGTTCGGCGTGCTTTTCAATGCCACTGGAGATGACATGACATTCAATCTCGTACACAACTGGAACGGTCAAATTTGCAAACCTTATCCTAAAATCATTCGAAATGGGGAATGTGCTGTATTTTCGCACGTCGGCTTTAGAAGTCCTTCTAAAGCAGCTGTTGTATATAGCGGCACAAATATTTGTGGAACTACCTGTAATTGGATGCTTGCTTGGAAAACTACCAAATGCGACTCCCAGAACCACGTGAGTAGCTTGTTGTCTAGCATGAGTTATTATTTTGTATTAATTATTACAAAATTTATATATACTTAGATCTAAGATTTAATTCATGATAGATTTTTTTTTTTTCGTTCGCCACAGGTGTACACTGAAATCCGTGAAGATGGCCATTATCAAAACGATTATTGGGATTACATCGATAGTTTGATGGAAAAGCAAACTAATTTTCATTGTGATTCATGGAACGGATGCTTCTCCGCTATGGCCATTGGCACAGGCTGTTCCCCGACACTTGGGGCCATAATGACCTTAGATTGTCTTTCTCCCAAATTTATGGCCATGGCCCGTGATGTGTCAAAGAGTCTGGATCTCAACTAGCCTCCCAACTGCTGCTGAATAATCAATCAACGCATGGCTTAAGAGTATGTTTAAATAAATCATGTTTGGCAGAATAAAACGGCCGATGCGACTAATATCTATGTATGTATTGGGAACACAGTATGGCTGCTTAGTGAAACCATGCTATATAATATTACCAAAAATAATAATAATAACAAATAATGCCCTACTTTCCATATGATGCACATGGTTATAATATTTAAGATTCTCTGGGTTCTCATGACGTTAAATTAAATTAAATTATGGTACTTTGAATAATGATGCACACGGTTGCGCCATGTCCTCATCCACTTAAATTAAAATATATTATCTTAACTTTCAATAATGATAAGATGCACTACTCTATTGCTATAGCATTCATATCATTCTGCAATTGAATTTAAAAATGATTAGCGAGGGATACAATGAAAATAAATTAATAAAATTCATGTTAACCAGTTTATACCATAGTTTATTGTGATTTGTCGCTATTGAATTCACCCTTATTAGTGTCAGTCTGAAAGGTGTGAGTCTTCTTATACAAATTTCTATAAGTGAACCCAGAACCTTCTGACATCCACTGCAAAATGAATGAAAAAATTAATTAATAATAATTTTATAATAATAAATTAATTAAAGAAATGTCTAAGAATGACTAACCATCATCCCCTCGTGCTTCGAGAACAAAATCGACCCACAATTATGAGTAGAATAAGGACCTTCAGCTTTGTTGCTCATTTCGGATCTAGAAGCACATAAAAATGTCTCAAATCTCCCATACTCATGCAATTTCTTCCAGTCATCTAGCACGATCCAATATGGGTGGTCGGTCTTATTGTGTTCCTTATGAGCACGATGCATCTCATCCTTGAACTAGTCTTGGCAACTTTATCCCAATTCCTCCGAATAAGGGTACTATGCTCAGAATGCCACTCGAACAATTTCTGAAAAGATAAATTATATCGAAGACTTTTATAATTATAATATATAATTTAAGAACAAAGGAAGATAAATTTACAACTAGTGTCAAACTTACACTCTACTTTTCAAACCACAATTTTCGCACTTTCATAGGAACTTTGGAGAATCTTGCATAAGGACCAACAAAGTGTCTCAGAAACCTCCCTAATAGGCTCCACATACAGATCAAATATGTTTCAATTTTAACAAAATCAATATTTAAACTAAATTTTGACAAAGTCTCCCTTATAAATTAGATATTTCTCAAGCCACACAATTAGCCATAAGACACCACAAATGTCAATAATAGTGCCAAAAAATCATAACAAATACCAACAATATTTAACAAAGTGAATCACTATCAACCAATAAACTCAATATGTGTTATAATGCCGACATATAACAAATCGAGATATCAACGAATATACGCAACAGATGTAATACAATATTAAGTTATTACTGCTATCAAACACTATATATACTTACGAATCAATGTGAGGAGAAATGAGTCGGGAATATGGAATCTTCGACCCCGGCTATGTAGAAGAGGGTGAAGCGAATTCAGGAACTAGTGAATTGGAAAAGACAGCTCCTGATGTGGAAGTGGGTGTGCTAGTATCGGTGCCAATGCTGGTGCCTGACCCAACTATGTCTGGACTAGGATCCTCCATAACTCTTGGTAGTCTTAGAGGTGGTGTCCTATGTCCAGAACCATTCATGCCTAAAATAGAAACAGTGTTAAAATTGTATTAGCAACAATCAATTAGAAGATTAATCATAGGATATAATCAACAAGGATAACATAATAAATGACAACTTTATCAAGATTGTGGAAAATTATTCACATAATTAACAACATTTCTACAAATGTAATGCACCTAATCGCTAAAGTCAAATATTGAATTTCTATCATTCTCATCACTATCAACAACTATTTCTAAGGATTTATCTTCCTCCACTTTGATGTCATAGCTAAGGGAGATTGAGGTTTCATTTGCTCCACATCCAATATATAATTCTCACCCATCTCATGTGTTACGGGACCAATATCAATCTCAATAGAAACTATATTAACTTAATCAAGTTGAGCTACATCTTCTTGGTATGCCTTGTCTGCTATAGGTGCATCAATCACATGTCGGGCCTTACTCTTACAAACAACCAACCAATCAGATCAAGGTCTTTTGCTTCCAGGGTATGAGCTATAGTAAACTTGGATTGTTTGTTACGCTGAAACAAAGGGATCATATTTCATGTACATTCTCCTTCGGTTCAATTCAACAAGGTTATATTGTGAATGAACTTTAACACCTCGATTTGGAGTGTTATCAAACCAATCGCATTTAGACAATACAATCTTTTGAAGTGGAATACCAAGAAATTAATTTTGATAATTTCCTTCACAACTCCATAATAGAAATCAACATTTGTTGATCCCTGAACACATATTATATTGTTGATTGTCTTTTTTCCATCTGTGTGTTCAGCCATATGGAACATGAAACCATTTACATAGTATCCATGACATGACTTCACTTTCTTTGATGGCCCCCAAGAAAAGTTTTGCAAACAAATATTTGTTACATCATTCATTGGATAATAATAAGAATAATAATAAAGCCCTACTTGTGTGTTTTCAATATTTGGAAGAAAATTATTATGTGAAATTTGTCCTTATGAACTACGTACAAGTGTTATATACTTACTATCCTACAGGAAAATTATAGATTCCCACTTGGTTGGGAGAGTTTTCAATAATATTAATTTACATGATGCAGAATTGTTTTCATAATTAATTAGAAGTTCTTGAACAAGAATTTCTCGTTCATTCAAATTGTTGCTCTAAAAACTTGAAAAAATAAAAAATAATATGAGAAATCCTATCCGTGTGAACTTTTTTAGTGAGTAATTTATAACATATAGTTCAAAAATTTCAATCTTTGGCATATTGTCAAATTAGACAAAGATTTTCTTTTTATTCTTAAAATATTGATGTAATTCAAATTTTTGCTTAAACAATAAAATTATTTTGAAACTTAATCAACTACCTTGAGTTATCTACTCGGTAATTTCACAAAACTTTTCACTAATCAAGTATAAGATATTACAAAAGAAGCTCACTCAATTTACCTTAGGGTTTTACACAAAACCTCTCACCTAGACAAGGTTAACTTAACTCCTACAGCTTTACAACACAACCTTGATTTTACTACAATCTCCAATACAATAATTAATGAAATACACACAAACAAGATAGTCACAAGTATATTCAATTCAAGGTTCACTCTAACCCTTAGAATTTTAAGCTAAATGCAACCTTGAATAAGTTTACAATAAATGAATAAGATGATTTGATATAGATATAACCTTAATTTTGAGGATATATCAAAATGTAGTTCAACGATCTCTTTGAGCAATTGTTTCACATGATTGCTCAAGAACACCTATCATTGTATGAAACCCTTCTTGAATGATTTTCAAAATATAGATATTTAGAAAGGGTTTGAGAATGTTTCTAAGATCTTCTATAATGAATGTGTATCAATTTTTTCTCAGAAAATCATTCTACCAAGTTTTTCAAACATATGGGTATTTATATACGTGTTACAACGGTTATAAAAATAACTGTTAAAATCTTACTCAAGAGTCATGCAGTCTACCGCACTAAAGGCTGGTCGTCTGCATTATCATCTACAAGTATATTAGAGTACTTTGGACAATTTGGGCAAGATGAACTGAGTGTCCGATAAACCGTATGAACAATATGGAAGAACACACATGCACTCAAATTGACCGCACAACAAAGCAATAACGCAACCCAAGATTCCAATCAACTCTACAAGTTAGTGGAATCGATTTCATAAAATTTTTAAGCATATGCATATATTTTAAAAACATTTCAAATACCCAAATCATATTTTAACTTATGAAACTCATTTGAAAAAAGTTTTAAGTTCATTGAGCAACCCATAAGATTATTACACATAGAGATAACCTAGAGATATATAAATGATATCAACATCGAAAACTAAACCTCTAGCTCCTATCTAATCTAGAAACGCTTGTCTTCAACACTTGATAACGTGTGCTCTTCTTTGAAATCTTAAAACTTCGAGCTTAGACTTAAACAATTAGTTATCATCAATGTTTGTCACTAATAAAAATTAAGACATTAAAATTTTTATGGCTTTATATATATATATATATATATAATCCCAAATAAATAATTTCAAGTCAAAATATATTCTACCTTATAAAAGTGTAAATAAATATTGAAATATGTTCTATGTCATCTTAGGAATAAATATTAGAATATCTTCGTCCACTTCGTCATTCTCTATAATTGAATATCTCTAATTTTTATCATAGGCTCAAAACTTCAATGCATTTTTTGTTTTCAAACTATCGATGGATTACTTATGGAATATAGACAAATTATTTTTTATTCCACATTTCAATTAAATTTTCATTTATTTTGTAATATGTTGGTAATTTTTCTTTAAATATAAAATTATCAATGAAATTTCATTTTTCATGAAAAGAAATGGAAAAATTTTGTTGGTCTTCTAATGAAATTCCATCTGTAATGTATAAAAAGATTACCAACATAAAACATTCCATCATAATCTATTGATAATATAGAAAAATTATTGACGGGAAAGTTTCCATTGCTAATCACTCACTAACTTATACAGAAAAATTATTTCAAGTAAAAAAAAATATAGATGGAGATTTTTCGATTGCTAATTCATCTCTACGGCAAAAAACTTACAGACGGAGAAGTTTCGTTAGAAACTTTTTATCGATAATTAACTATATATATATATATATATATTATATTGTATTGTAGTGTCCATGACTTCCCTATCTTGTTCTACATATTCAGAGAATACATTCTTTTCGTCAAGCAATTTTTTATTAAAGATAAAATTTCTACTAATGATAAATGATTTTAACACCATCGCATATCCCAAGAAGATACCATTATTCACTATAAAATGAAGCTTGCCATCTTCGACATGCTAATAGGTGGTGCAACAAAAAATTCTCAAAGCTGATTGATCATTAAGTGACTTTGCTAATAGGGATGTAATTCGCTAGATAACATGCTATATTTAAGGCTTCAGCAAAAAAACCATTATTCAAATTGACATTTAAGATTAGTCATCTCCTGCACTCCATTTTATAGAGGATTAGATTGCACTGTGTGATTACGAACATCCCAAACTTAGCACAAAACCTATTAGAATAGTGGTGTGTGCTGCTAGAAATTGTTGTTTTCTTTGGTTCTTCCCTGTTTACTGGTGGTCTGTATATAATTTCTCCTGCAGTGGTTACTACTTGCTGCAACATAAAAGCCCATCAGCACCTCGTAAAAGGTCAGCCTTGCTGCAGTGATTGGCTTTTGTTCTTCGTTAAATACTGGTTGCAAGGCAAGCACTCCATTATCCCTATTTTTATTCTATTATATTAATATCGTTTAATTTGTTGAAGTCCTCTTTTTAAACATTTTCTTAAAGTTCTTCATGACAAGAGCTATCTCCTCATCATCCATTTCTTCGTCATCATTGGAAGATTTATTACCGTTGTTCTTTTTGGTTTTAAAAGCAATCCCTCTTTTCCCTTTGTTTTCTACTTCTTGATCATTTAGCCACTTCATCCTTATTTCACTGAGTGAGAAGTGATCCAATAAGCTCTTCTACTAGTTTCTTCTTCAAGTCAAACACTTGGTGTGTTAGTTGTGTGAATAAAAATGTGTTCAAATAAAATACAGAAAGTAGAGCAATGAACACAATGATTTATAGTGGTTTGATTTATCCAACAAAACCTAATCCACTACCTTGAGCTATCTATTCAAGGATTTCACAAAATCTTTCACTAATTTAGCACAAGAGATTACAAAAAAGGTTCACCCAATTCACCTTAGAGTTTTATAATACAAACCTCTTACCAAATCAAGATTCACCCAATTCCTTGAGTTTTACAATACAATCTTGATTACACACTTATCTCTAATACAAAAATTAATGAAATAGATACAATTAAGATAATCACAATTATCTATAATTCAAGACTCACTCTAACCCTTAGAGTTTTATGCTTAATGCAACCTTGAATGAAACTTACAAGATAAAATAAGAAGAGTTTGATATAGATATCACCTTATTGTGAAGATATATCAATTTGAAGCACAAACACCTACTTTAGTAGTATGTTCCTCTAGATTGCTCAAGAACACCAATGATTTTAGTAAATACCATTTTTGGATGATTTTAATAATGTAAATGTTATGAAAGGGCTTCAAAATGTTTCTAAGATATTATATGTTGAGTATGAATCAAATATTTGCTCAAAAAGTCGTTGTACTAAGTTTTTCAAACAATTTGGTATTTATATGTATGCTCCAACGGTCATAAAAATAACTGTTTGAATCTCATTCAGGCGGTCGACCGCTTCTCATGTTGGTCATGTGCACCATAATCCGCAAGTATATTAGAGAGCTCTGGACAGTCTGCGGACGATGAGCTGAGTAGTCCGGTCGATCGCATGATATGGGGTCGACCGCATATGCATTCAAACCATGCAACACAAGATTCCAATTAACTCTTAGAGTTGTTGAATAAAGTTTTAAGCAAATGCATGTATTTGAAAATCATTTCAAATACCCAATTCATGTTTTATCTTTAATAAGTGCATTTTGAAAAGCGTTTTACTTTTATTAAGCAACCTATAGAAAATATTACTCATAGAAGTGGACCTAGAGATATTTAAGTGATCAAAATATAATACTAAACCTCTAGATCCTATTTAATCCACAAAACGTTTATCTTTAGCTCTTGATAACTTACGATCTTTCATGAAGATTTGAAACTTCGATCTTGCATGAATTAGACATTTGAATCCTAAAAGACCAACACTTCTACACATAAGACATTAGTCCATATCAATGTTTGTCATTAATCAAAATTAAGACATTAAAAACTTTAGCGTTTTCAGTTGTCTTTTTTCAGATTTTCCTTTTAAAAAATATGATTTCGTCAAATTTAGATTGAAACATAACATTCGGCAAATGTATCAAAGAATAAATACTAAAAAAAATTTAAAAACAATATGGATAACATTGGATACAAATTCTCAAAAAAAAAAGCGGGGGTTTTATTAATGACGCCCAACTCTTGTATCCAAACTTAGCGGAAGAAAATTAGATCTGACCAAGATTGAACTTGAACTGGAGAATCAAACTGGAACTGAACTGTGGTCAATGGTTTCAAAACCATTTATCAGATTTACGATTCATTAAAATTCATGAACAGGCCGTTTCGGTTTAGGTTTTTAATTTTGATAAACCATAAATCGACGGTTCAAACTGTTGAACTGACAAGTAAGAAAATTACGAGATTTTTTATTCATCTATACTCTTGAAAGATATGCAGATAGTTTAATTTTTGAAAACAAAAATAAAATTTAATCTCATTTTAATAACAAACTTGCATTTTGAAATTAATAGAAATTACCCTGAAATTTTAATTTTTTTTTAAAAAAACAAAATCAAAATCGTATTAAAATTGGAGTCATATCCGTTCGAAATCGTAAGTTTGTCGGAACCGATCAGAACTAAACTTTACCAGAATCGTGAACTGTTCAAAATAATTACTTTAAAGTTTCGATTTAAATTTTTTATTTGATAAATTATGAACCTCTATCCATGAATACTGGTCAACTCTAAAGAAAATGAGATAATGATTAGGAATCAGCTTTCAAAATAATAAAAAATAAAAACAAAAAGAAGATAATGACTAGGAATCAGCAATCATGGGACCAGATCATTCTACCACCAGAAATCAAAAGATTCCTCAAAACACCAGCAAAAAGTAATCAGCACGAGATTCCATACAACCATCAACAAAAATCAAAACCTGTTATTTTATGTATTTGACATATAACCATTATTTTGTACATAAAATTGTTACGTATGTTCCTATTAAATTATAAATGTTTTCTCCAATTTTTTTATTAGTATATTCATTAAAATAATATTAAAATAATCAAATAATAAAAATAAATATTAATTTATGCTCATAAAATGAAAGAGGAAAAGACATAAAAAATAAAATAAATATTTTTCTTTTATATAGAGACTAATTTGAAAATTCATTCTTATATAAAAAAATAGAAAGATTAAGAATATGATAAATATGCTTAGCATTTAGTGTCTTTATTGTAATTAGATAAATGAAAATCAAGATTGCTCAGATCATCTCCTGTTTGCCTTGGACTTGGTTCCTTTCGTAATATTACGTCCCTTCTTGAACTTGCTAATAATACTTGCTATTATAAAAGAAAAAATACTAATAATACTGGCTATTAAAAAAGAGACGTCAGTTTTCCAAATCATTAATTAATGAGTTTAATGGGATGTTATTATTATTAAAATATATATTTAATTCTAGATAAAAAGATTGTTATTATTATTATTATTATTTGGGGGGACCAGGGTTGCAATAATAATTTTGGCATCATCTGATGACTAGCGTGATTTTTAAGCTTTTATTTAGTCAGTCCAATAAAAATTTTAGATATAGAACAATTGGTAAGAAAACAAAAAATAAAATAGGCGAATCGAAAGGAATATATGTTTCTTGATTAATAAATATATAATTTTCCCGTGAGTTTACAGCGGTCCTCCTATAAATATAGGGCATGGAATCAATCCAATTCCACAGCAACCCAAACAAGAAAACAAACTAAGTTGTTTAGAAGCAGCTAGCATGGCGGCATGTAAGGTGTTTGGAAGTCCAGTGACGGACGAAACTGTGAGAAAAAATCGTGCAGATGTGTCCAAAATAACTATGAAAGAAAGGGCAGAAGCAGCTTTGCAGTGTATGAATGCAGATGGAATAGTGGAGAATGTGAAGAAGTTTATACAAGAACTCATGGCAACTCTGGTGTTTGATATTACTACCTCAACCGTCGGCGTGATGTTCAATGCCACTGGAGATGACTTGACATTCAATCTCAAACACACTTGGAAAGGTGAAATCTTGAAACCTTACCCTCAAATCATTCGAAATGGGCAGTGGGCTGTATTTCTACACGTTGGCATTAAGACTGCTTCTGAAGAGGCTGTTGTATATAGTGGCACGAATTTTGAAGGAACTGCATGTGATTGGATGCTTTCTTGGTACACTACCCAAGGGAATTCCCCTAACCACGTGAGTTATTATTTTATTATTGTGTAATTATTATTATTTTTATATTAATTGTGAGTCACTTAAATAAGGATTACTATAAACTAATTTGATCTGAGATTTAATTCTTAAATAGAATTTTCATTTCCTCGCTTCAGGTGTACACTGAAATCCGTAAACATGGCCATTATAAAACTGCTAATTGGAATTCCATCAAGATGATGTTGGAAAAACAAACTAATTTCTATTGTGATTCTTGGAACGGATGCTTCTCCGCCATGGCAATTGGCACAGGCTGTTCCCCGATACTTGGGGCAATAATGACCTTGGATTGTCTTTCTCCCAATTTTATGGCCATGGCCCGTGATGTGTCAAAGTGTCTTGATCTCAAGTAGCCTCCCAACTGCTGCTGAATAATCAATCACCGGCACCGCATGGCGTAGGAGTATTTTCAAATAAATAATGTTTGCCAGAATAAAACTGTCCATGCGATTAATATTTATGTTTGTATTGTGTTTGCACAGTATGGCTGCTTACTGAAACCATGCTATATTACTAAAAGAATAATAATAAAATAAAGTTCTACTTGTGCATTTTCAATCCTACAGGGAAATTACACATTCTCACTTGGTTGGGATAGTTTTTTCGATCAATTTTTATAACATGTTTTAAGTAATTTTACACAAATCATGCTATATTTACATGACGCAAAACTGTTTTCATACTTAATTAAAAGTTCATTAGCAAGAATTTCTTGTTCCTTCAAATTGTTGCTCTAAGCATTGCAATTAAACAAAAAAAAAAAAAAAGAGAAATCCTATACGTGTGAACTTTTTCAGTGAATAATTTATAACATATAGTTCAAATCTTCAATCTTTGTCATAATGTCAAATTAGTCAATGCTCAAAGTTTTCTTTTTATTTTTACAATATTGGTGTATAATATAACAAAGTAAACGGAGGCAATTAATGGGGCAAAACGATGTTAATTTGTATTGCTGAAAATCATGTAAAAATAATGTGTACAGACTGTTGGAAATAATCTAGAGGGTGTATTTTTACTTTCAAGGCTTTGTGTTCTTTTATGTAGACATGAAAGTTCTTGTATGTTTGGTGTGTAATTTTATTGTTAATTTTATAGTTTGTCAGGAGGACATGGAAGATAAGAAACAATTGGATGATAAACTTGACAAATTCACCTGACATGTACTATCAAATATAGGTAATTTATCTAAATAGATGTTTTTTTTTACCAAATCAAACCGAAATATTTCGATTTTTGGTTGTTTGGTTTTAGGACTAATACAATTTAGTTTGGTTGCCTTCGAAAAACCGAACCGTAGTATAAAAAATTGAACTTTTAAACCGTAGTATCACTTTATATTGGATTTACCTCCATGATAGTCCATAGATTATACATGATTAAAATTAGATTGGATTTACCCTCAATGATAGTCTAAACTTCAATGCATTTTTTGTTTTCAAATTATTGACATATTACAGATGAAATATAGACAAAATAATTTTTAGTCCAAATTTCAATTAATTAATTTTTTTTTGTAATATGTTGGTAATTTTTCTTTAAAATATGAAATCATATATGGAATTTCATTTTTCATGAAAAAAATGGCAAAAATATAATTTATAATGAAATTCCAAGTGTAAAAAGAATTCCGACAAAAATAATATTCCATCATAATACATCAATAATACATAAAAATTATCGACAAAAAATCACTAACATGAAAGGAAAATTATAGACAAAGACTTTTCGTTGGTAATCCATGCTAAGGCATAAAAAATATAGGCGGAAACATTTTTGTTAGTAATTTTTGTCGATAACTAACTTTTTTTTTAATTAAGTGTTCCCGACGTCCCTATCTTGTTCTACATATTGATAGGATACGTTATTTTTCTGAAGGCAATTAATTTTTATTAAAGATAGCATTTCTACTAATGATTAATCTAGAGGAACATGATTCTTGCCACCATAAATGAAAAACTCTAGCACCATCAACTCTGGTTTCAAAATTCAAAGAATAGAGGTGTTTAGTCCTTTTGCTTGTTTCGTTTTCAGAAAGGATCTTTCACTTGAATGTTTTGAATACTTCGTCATTCTTCTTCAAAAAATATACCTAAACCTATCTAGAGAAGTTATCAATTAATGTTATAAAGTATTGTCCATAGCCTTATGTGAAACTTTTTTAAGTCCCTATAAATCTACGTGAATAAATTCAATTGCCCCACTACATGAATGAATGGTTGAAGAGAAACTGACTCTATTCTATCTCACAACATGTTTTAGAACTTAGGATTTCTATGATCTTCCAATAGTTAGAATGATGAATGCGTCATAGTTTTTCAGTGATGGAATGATAAGAAATTGACTCTTTATATTAGGACAAATCCAAACTCTTTATAATCTACTTTTAGGATTATAACCATAAAACCTAATTTTATGTCTAATATTGATAGTCCATCATAATTTGAATTAGACTTGAACATTACACAATAAAGTCCAAACCATGTAAGAAGGCTGGTGGGTCGTTGCAAAAAGGAGAAGAAGAAAGAAGGAAAAATAAGAGAGAAGAATAAGAAAAAGTTGGTGGGTCGTCGAGGTTTTTATTGTTTTTTTTTTTGAAAACTAAATGCAAATTGCATTAAGAAGAAATATCAGTCATAACGATTGAGATTACACGTTAAGGGTAATAAGAGTACCACTCAATAGGAATAGGGGATTGTAAACCAAGACTAGCAAAACAGCGAAATACTTGCTCCCCTCACAACGAACAAACGAAATAAGATAATGCTAAAAAATACAGCGAAGTTCATGAATTGCATCTATAAAATGACCAAAACTCTGAAGAACTTTCCTATGGGTATTAGCTTGCTTTACAATAGTCAAATCTATCACCTTCCATGGCAACTTTTGTGTAGCTGTTGATGGCAGCAAAGGGGATGGCATGAAGCAGGCCTATGACTTCTACATATTCAACCGATGGATAGAAAAGAATACGTGAGGCATAGGCACCTAAAAGGCAGCCTTTTTCATCTCGGATGGCAACTCCCACTGCTGCAAATTTAGAATTCAGTGCTCCATCAAAGTTTATTTTCACATGGCGAGGTTTTGGAGCTTTCCAATTCTTATAACTAAGCTGCTTGAATATTTGGGATCTAGCTTGCTTTGCTCTCTCAAATGTTGAGAAGAAAGCTTCACTTGGGATGTATTAAATGATCTGAAGAAGTGGCCTATTTATAGCCAAGTGATGACCGAAAATTGTGGGTAAAAAAATTTCAGCCTTGATGCCAAACTATAATTGCAACCATACGAAACAATTTTTGGTTAAGACTTGCCAAACTTCAGCCCACATGTTTTCCAAAAAAACATATAGCTAGTATGTCTTTACTAGGCCAACCAAATTTCTGGTTATCATTTCATCCAATTTACTCTTCAAATACCTTGGACAATTTTATCATTTTTCAACAGCCCCAATATCTTATTGGTTGCTTCATTTCCAAGATGGCTAATTGTTTTTGAAGTCACAAACCTAACACCAATTGCTTGGGAGTACATCAAAGGGGAGTGATCTTTGGTTTGAAAGTTTCGCTGCCTGGAACTCATGAGTTAGAAAATGAGCTTGACATAAAATAGATTGCCATAAAATAAATGAGGCTCTTTCAAAGACAAACTTATTTCTAGCATTCCATAAGTGCCAAATCATGATAGAGAATAAAGATGCATCTATGGGTGAGTAAGTACTAGTAACAAAAAGAAGCAATTCAGAGAAAGACGAGAAATTCAGCCTAAGCTAAGAAGGGCAAAAACCGTAGTATTGCTATGCTTTTCTTGCATAGGAGCATTCGAAAAGGTAATAGCAATAGCAATCTGTTTCCGATGATACATTGTGATGAGTTACCAATTCTCCTTGAGAGATTGGAGTTAGTGGGAAGGATGCATTGACTTGTTCTCGAAAGAAAATGTTGAATGTTTTGTGCAACTTGTAGCTTCCATAATTGTTGCCATAGTTTTTGCAATGTAGTAGAAGAAGATAAAGCCTCGGTAATACTTTGAACTTCAATGAAAGCATGATATCCACTTCTAACCGAATAAGAGTTATCTGGCACTAAAATATGGCATAGAGGAATAGAGAAGATGCGGTTTGCCTTTAAAGGTAGAAAAGATCGGTTGCTAATTTCATGATTCCAACCCCTAGAATCTAGATTTATGAGTTGAGAAACATGAGTTAATCGACGGTTAAAACCCGTCGTAAGCCGTATTAATTTAGTATAAATGGCGGTTTTATAGCAAAAATGACAGGTTTTTTTGCCACCTTAAATAAGACATTTTCCTGTACTGCAATTACCTTGTAAGAAGTTAATCTTGAACTGCCCTATGAGATGAAATATAAATTATTTGAAAAAAAATATCACATTATTTTTCTTGTCACAATAAATGTCATCGTACTTAAAAAAATCGAACAAAATGGTCAATTCGTCAATTTTAACCGTTTGATCTCCGTAAAAAATTAATTTTGTGTTTGAGGGAAAAGCTCAAGTTACCTCCAGTGGCATTATAAATCATGCAGAGTGTTGAGGTTCCAGACTGATAGGCTTCCTTGACGCTGTGCACAAACTTACTCACATTAGTCGCCATTTCGTCTGCGTTCATGTATAGCATAGCCACTTGTGCTCTGTCTTTGGCAGTTATTACAGTCAAATTTGGATGAACCAATCTCACTGTGTCATCTGTAACAGGGTTTCCGAACACGTTGTTTGCCATTTCTCTCCCTCTCGAGCAAGTTTTCTTTTTTTTTTTTTTCTTTTGTTTCAGAATGCTGTGTGGAAGTGGCCATGCAAACTTGTGTATTTATAGTGGACTGGTACCTAACATATAATTGTCTAGATGTGATCCGTCTTACTAAAGTTTTTTTTTTTTTTTTTGATAATCAAACATGATAGAACGTCGATGATACAAAGCCAAAAGGAAAAATACATGAACTTCAAACACTCCCTTTTGAAACATGATTTTTCCAGGTTAAAAAAATATTAGATTGCTCTAACTTTCGGATTATAATCGTGATTCTTCATTAAATATAGTTTTAATAAAAAACAAAAAGTTAAAGATAGATTTTACATGATTTTAAAGGAACATAAGCAATTTTCATAACTAAATTAATTTTTCATTCTCAGCGCTTGCCGTTAATCTTTATTTTTTATTTCTTTTTTGTCTCCAAACGATTTTTAGCTGTAAACTAAGCTCTTCCTGGCACTTTTTTACCGGAATACTACATTTCGTTTTTAATTGATTTATTTGTTTGTGCTTTCCTTCTTCATTTCTTCGAAACATCACCATTTTGTGGACGAGCTGTTTGAATCTAATAAGAAACTGATTCAAAACTCTTTCATTGCTAAATTGGGGACGAATATTTAAGACCTTACAAGAATGGAAAGGAACGAAAGTCGTCTCTTTCTTATATAATTTTTTATTGGGGACACGGATGGGAGCGGAACAAAAGTGTTTGTTAATATGAGTTGTTGGATTCTGCCCTCAAAATCAAGAAGGGCTTACACCCAATGATGAGCCCAAAATGCTATGAACATTAATCTTGTGTTTGTTATTATTGCCAACTGGGCTTTTGTTTTATTACTTCTAGTGTGAGCTTGGCATGTGGAACCGGATCGAATCACACCCGACTTAGACTCACGGGTCAACCGTGTGGATCGGGCAAAACCGATCCACACCTGGATGTCCTAGTATATATTGTTCTTTTCTCATTCAGAAACCTAGCAGATGTAGTGAGGGTTTCCGTCTCTCTGAGTTTTCCTCTCAAGACCTTATCTCTGTTTTCTCTCTGAAACTCTTGGTTTCTTGCTCTCTATATTTCGGTTAAATCCGTTTCTTTGTACTGTGTGAGCATAGAGAAATTGTTAGGGCTTGTGTACTCTCGTGAGGGTGTATTAAACTGGATTATAGTGAAGGTGTGCTCCGACTGAGCACCGTGGAGTAGGATTTTCCAAATCACGTAAAATCTGGTGTTTTCTCGTTGCTTTCGCTGTTTAATTTCTCTAATGTGTTAGTCGTCGCGACCTAACATGAGTAAATACAATATACACTTGACACCGAGGTAATATATTAAAATGCATAAATATCATAGGCAGCCATTTCCATCTCATACAGAAGACAAAGGGAATTTAAGGATATTGGACAAGGATGGGAGGGGAAGAAAAGTCGTTGTTAATATGAAGTCAATGTAACACATTATAATTTGTATTAAAACCCAAAAAAATGGTAAAAAAGAAAGAAGAAAAAATGAGGGTTCAGCTTGCAGAAAATATAGAAAGAGTTTGCTCTTAGCCTATAGGCAACTAAAACATTGTGAAAAAATTAGGTCTCACGTGTTATTAGTTTAATATTTTTAAATAATTGATTCTTAAATTAATTATTTATCCTAAAATAATTAGAATTAGAATTCATTATTTAGTCTTTAAATAAATGTTATTTGAATCCCCAGGCCCATATATTTACGAATGTAATATTAATTTATTACTTATAAAACAGCTTCTAGATTTATGTAAATTAATTTTCAAGGGATCTTATCTAAGATCGAGAATGTCCCAGAAAAGCTTAATGTCAAAAACTTAATCAACAAGCAATAAAAATAAACTTGAGTAACATCCTAATTAAAGGCCTTATTTCAACTTTCACCGAATAAAGGCTTCAAATTAATGGCCTTTGTGATGACTTCCCTGCATGATTCCAGCTAGCATTATTACTATAGAATATTTAAATATGGGCAATTTGTTTGGCCAAATCCTGGCCATTAGGCATGGGAGCCACATAGAGGATAAATCCATCAGTAGGAAGAACTGCTTCCCCACCGGAACCGAAAATGAGATCAAACAGAAGGCCAGCCGCTGCTCCAAAGATAAAACCTCCTGCAAATCCTCCAAGTATTCCAGCGGCAGTGATGAACAAAGCCGAAGCTTCAACGCCAGCTAATTGAGTTGCTATCGCAGCTCCAACAAGCTTTCCCAAAGCTGATCCTCCTTTCTTTGCTGCCAGTTCTAAGGCCTCCCTCGTTGCCGTTGTGAGTGGGTGGTTCGACGCATACACGTCCCATACTATCTGTCCCACATCCATCATGAACATGGCTGCTGAACCATATTTAAAAATCTGCCCTTTCCAATTGCTTGATAGGGCATTTGAATTTGATCGAGCCCTTAAGCCTCTCTCGTTCACTACACTTAGCCTTCCCGATGCCTCAATGATTGCAGCGTATACCTCTAGCTTTTGTCCTTCTTCCAACTCATCAAACCGTCCGGTGTACCCTAGCTTAGTTTGGTAACTGCATGCATGCATAGAATTAATTCAAATATACTGAATCAGCTGTCGCCTGCACAAGTATTGAAAAAGTTCAAAATGATACAAATTTTCGTATACGTTTTTATGGTTTACGAGTATTAATCCGATCTGATCCCAACAGAGTTAATTTCCTTTTTTCTTATACAGAAGGCTTGAACTCGAGAAACTTTGGTTAAGGGCTCCTTACCATCAATTTGATTTCTAACTATAAACCAATATTTGTATCTAACAGAGCTAAGAAACAACACAACAGCCAAAGCTTCGAGCTAAGAAACAACACTACAGCCAAAGTTTCAAAGCTAACACTAAGCAAAATTAGAACAGAGAGAAACAAGAACTACAACACAACTACAGTTATGAAACAGTTAACAAGAAACACAAAGAAATGAAGGAATAAACCAATTAATTAACCTCACCGTTGAACTAATTCGTGGAAGCCGATGCCGGTATTCCTGAGATATCTTGAGAATTCCTGGGAAGCATGAGTGTTGACACTCAACATCATGTAGCTAATAACCTTTTGGTCGTATTCCAGAATGAGGTGGGTGAAATCGGCAACATCAGATTTGCTGCAAGTATCCAACTCCTCCAAGGCTTGGAAGAGTTGGTGATGGTGATCCATCATTCTGTCAAGGTAGGTCTTTCGCAGAGTATAGTTCCTGATGATCTGAAGTGCATTGTTGAGGCAGTTTTCTGCATAGCCAAGAATGACACTGGCGATGGGGCCTCGAACGTCATCTTTCTTGTATTTGGCCACTAAGGCATTGCACTCATCTAGGAGTGTGTGAACGGATGCCATATTATCATTGCACATCCTGAGGTATTGGAGTTGGTCTCCTAAGTTTTGGAAAGTTAAGTGGTATAAGTTGTTGACTTCATGGTTACGGATAAGTTGGGAAAGCTCTCGGAGCTTCTCATCTTTCAGGAATATAATTTCAGAGGAGGCCATTACAAGCACTGGGAGATTTTTATGGGTTGCAACTTACGGGGGATTGAGTTAAGTTTGCGATTATGTATCTGTAACTGCACTGCATTTAAATAGTTGCAACCGCCTAACTTCAAATTAAACATAATTGCAGCAAGCCTCCTCAAGTTTGAAAAATTTATAATCGCCTTCTTCTATTATTCTGCTAAAACATGTCCCGACAAATCTAATTAATACAGAGTATTAGGACCATTTTCTTCTTCTACAGAGACTCAATTAATTTCAACCGGATACAATTGGCCTCAGGATGCTAAGCTTATTTTTGAAACAGACTCGTCCAATGCTTTATTGTGGACTCATTCTTGTTGTAAGTGGTAACAAGAATGAGTGGTCTCCGGCCCGTCCACCCCATTGCCAACCCGTAATTTCATACTAGACTACCGTGACCAGTTTCATACTAGAGAGTGCCGGGATCATTTTCTCCTCATATAAAGATTCTCAGCTAAATTAAATTTTTAATAGGGAAAAATAAATCCCTCGAAAAAACAAATAGAGAAAATTAGCAGTTGGCAGTCTTTTTTCTTTTAATTCTTTTTCTATAATGATAGAAAATAGAAAAATATTAGTTGGAATTTAAATAATTATCTAAATGTGGTAAAAGTGGAAAAAAATAAAAGGTAAAGAGGTTAACGTGTAAAGCTCCTAACAATGCAATAAGGGCTCCGTTACAATTCAGATGTTTTGCCCTTTCTAATTTTCTTGTAGTATTCCATATTTTACATATTTTGATAATAAAAGAAGCAAGAATAACATTTAAATGTTCGTGTAATAAAACGTAGTTCACTTTTCATAGGTGTGCCGTTTGAATAATATCGATCAAATTGTCCGAAACTAGGACGCTAGCTTGTCATCGAGTCCCACAATATCTACACAATCTAGAACCATGGTCATCGGGACCTAAACGTTTTTTTTTTTTGGGTTCGGAAAGCATAGAATATATTACTCCATCATTTATGGGTAACCATTGCGAACCGTTCAGAAGACAAAGCCTAGAATTATTCGGTAACGGAGAATTAACTTTCTTTATAATTTCAAGACAATCACCTTCAAAGATAACCTGTTTTTTTAAATTGTCAAAGGCAAGCAAAACGAATAAAAATGCAAAAGATGCTTCTCAGTTTTTTGACTGAGGTTGTACTTCATAATCATAATTCCCTGAAAATTTGAATTTGCCCGGTCAAACTCGTCTTTTCCATCTGATCAGGTCGGGCTAACCCTTAAGGAAGATGGAAAAATTGTCCTAGTAAAGTTGAAACTATGTCGTTTTAGCCCTTTGAGTTAATGAGTGTAACTTTCTTAAATTAAAAAATTAATATATAATACTTATTTATTTAAAAAAAATTTGATATTAAACATTTAACAATACAACTATTATTGCATGCGAACTATTACAACATTTATATTGCTGACAAATTTGTTTAAACAAAATCATATGGGCCCTTACCTAAGCTCGAATTCTTCGTCCCCAATTGAACAATGAAAGAACGCCCAATCAGTTTGCTACAAGATTCAATCAGCTGGGCCAACAATGGTGAGGTGATGTCTCAAGGAATTGAAGAAGGCAAGCACAAATAATTGAAGTGGTCACGTGATCTTTTGTTTTTCAACAAACGTGTTTAATGTTCCATGGAACTCGGTGACTAGAAAGAAGATAAGACAGATATATATTAATACTCATTCAATATTTATAAGTAATTTGATAATTCATTGAGCATTTAAGGGAGTTTGGCTACCTGCCTGCCTACCAGTCCTCTTAGAGAGGACTCTATCAGGAACGCGTTGTCATAGTTTGGCTTTTGCGTTTTCATTAGAATCAATTAATCATAGATGTTATTGGATGTAGTGTTCACATTTCTATAATTGATCACTACATATACATAGTTTTTTTTTTAAAATTACCAACGGATTATCAATTCACACATTTATGTCGTTATTTTTTAATCATTATCGACAGATTTTTAATGTTTCGTTTTTCGTCAGTAATATTTTATTCAATACTGATGAAATTTCAACGGAATTCTAAATACTTTTTATTTTTAATTTATTCTTGAAAGAAAACATAATTCCGTCAGAAATATTTACTGACGAATTTTAAAAAATTAATTAAATAAAAACAATAATTCGATAGCAACAGAATGTCGTGGATAGAACATCGATGAATGTTAAAAAAACATTAAAATAAAAATAGCAACAAAGTACAGATGAAATGAAATATTTCAAATATTTTTTGTACACAAATTATTATTCTTTTGTAAGGAACAATTTTTTATATGCTATACGTATATACTACATTTGAAGTTGATATATGTAGACACACATACATATGAAGTTTATATATATAGATGTATATATATACTTATATTACACAGTTATATTATTTTATATAGTTACGGTAGAATCTATGTTATGTTGTTATAACAAAATATTTTAAACTATAACTATATAAAATGAAAATATATAACTGTGTTAAAATATATTTGTTGTTAATCTATGCTATTTTAAACTATATATTCTATTATAATAATAATAATAATAATTTGTTATTTTTTATATTATTATTATTATTAGTAGTAGTACTATATGTGTATCTTTTCTTCTTCTTATTATTATTATTATGATTATTATGTTTTAATTTTTTTATTATTATAATACTAGTACCAACAATAAAAACAATTGGTATTATTATTATTACAATTATTATTATCTATTATTATCATAAAATATTGTATTAGCATTATTGTTGTTGTTGTTGTTAATAATAATAATAATCTTATTATTTTTTTATGTTTTTGTTTATTATGATTATTTTTATTGTTATTAATGTTAATATTATTATATAGTATAATAATAATAATAATAATAGTAGTACCAACAAAAAAAATTGTATTATTGTTGTTGTTATTAGTATTATTATGTGTTACTTTTATTATTGTTATTATTATTATTAATAGTAGTAGTAGTTTTATTATTATTATTATTATTGTTGTTGTTGTGTGATATTAATATTATTATGATTATTATGTGTTAATTTTATCATGTGCAAATTCCGGCAAATCTTTCATCAGAATTTCATTTTAAGGATCAAAACCTTTACTTGAATTATAGATAAGGGACGACTATAATTGAAATAAAATATAAATGACTATAATGATCGAAAAGGTAAAGATAAGGGACACTTTTGGCCAATTTGACTTTCTATTTTTATCGATAATGATTGATTTAAGAACTTTTTAAGCCTATATTAAGCATGTTGAATGTGTTTTTATCTTCTTTTTTTTAATGTTACTTTTACATATTTTATCTCTTATATTAAATAATTTTAGTTTCAAAAAAAAATAGAATATTTGTATGCAATTTCTTCTAATATCTTATATTTAGAATGAAAGAAGAATATACTTAATCTATATATACTCCATTCTTTTAGAATTAAATATTATTATTATTATTTTGAAATTGAATATTTATTTTATTAAAATAATAATTTTTATTTTTTAATGCTCGACTAAAGTCCTCTTAATTTTAGAAATTTATATCATATTAACTAATTATTCTAATTTTAATTTTAACTATATTAATGATAGTTTGGAAATTTTTTGTCTCAAAAGTCGGTTCCAAACATTAAACTATCTTCTTCTAATCAAACATGTATTTGAAGGACCAAAACGGTTATCTAAAATAGATTGAGGATTATTACGGCTAAAATAGAACATTAATTATAACAATGGTAAAAAAATGTAAAGATAATGGACTATTTTGGCTAATTTTTCTTTTTATGAACAATAGATTACTAATTTTATCCTTATGATATGCAAATTCCGATAAAATTTTAACCAAAATTTCATTTTAAGGATCAAAGCGACTACTCAAAACACGTTTTTCAACAATCGTGTTTAATGTTCCATGGAACATATTGATAAGACAGATATATATTGATACTCATTCAATATTTATAAGTAATTTGATAATTCATTGAGCATTTAAGGGAGTTTGGCTACCTGTCTGCCTATCCGTCCTTTTAGAGAGGACTCCTTATGGCGGAGAAAGAAAGAGCCTCACTCTATCAGGAACGCGTTGTCATAGTTTGGCTTTTGCGTTTCCATCAGAATCAATTAATCATAGATGTTATTGGATGTAGTGTTCACATTTCTATAATTGTTCACTACATATACATAGTTTTTTAAAAAAAAATTACGGATCGATTATCAATTCACACATTTATGTCGGTATTTTTTAATCATTATTGGCAGATTTTTAATATCTCGTTTTTCGTTGGTAATATTTTATACAATACTAATGAAATTTTAACGGAATTCTGAATACTTTTTATTTTTAATTTATTCTTGAAAGAAAAAATAATTTCATCAGAAATATTTACCAACGAATTTTAAAAAATTAATTAAATAAAAACAATAATTCCATAGCAACAGAATGTCATCGATAGAACATTGATGAATGTTAAAAAAACATTAAAATAAAAATAGCAACAAAGTACAGATGAAATGCTGATGATAAAAAAAAAATTCTTATTATTTCATTGTTAATTTAATGACGAAATACCAATGGAATACCACAAAGTTTTACAAATTTAATTAAAAGAAAAAATATTGGCATATTACCGATGAAATATTGATGGATTTTTTTTCAAAAATAAAATAAAATAAATATAGTGATGGATTACCTACGAAAGAACAAGGGAATAGCGACGAAAAATATTTCAAATATTTTTTGTACACAAATTATTATTCTTTTGTAAGGAACAATTTTTTATATGCTATATGCATATACTACATTTGAAGTTGATATATGTAGATACACATACACACTACATATGAAGTTTATATATATATATATGTATATATATACTTATATTACACAGTTATATTATTTTATATAGTTACTGTAGAATATAGGTTATGTTGTTATAACAAAATATTTTAAACTATAACTATATAAAATGAAAATATATAACTGTGTTAAAATATATTTGTTGTTATGGTATTTTAAACTATATATTCTATTATTATTATAATAATAATAATTTGTTATTTTTTATATTATTATTATTAGTAGTAGTAGTACTAGTAGTATAGAATCCATAGATAAATTTAAAGTCCAATTAGACTAAGCCCTAGCTTATTATTATTATATGTGTAACTTTTCTTCTTCTAATTATTATTATTATTATGATTATTATGTTTTAATTTTTTTATTATTTTAATACTAGTACCAACAATAAAAACAATTGGTATTATTATTATTATTTTAAAATATTGTATTAGCATTATTGTTGTTGTTGTTAATAATAATAATAATAATAATCTTATTATTTTTTTATGTTTTATGTTTATTATGATTATTGTTATTGTTATTAATGTTAATATTATTATGTAGTATAATAATAATAGTAGTAGTAGTACCAACAAAAAAATTTGTATTATTGTTGTTGTTATTAGTATTATTATGTGTTACTTTTATTATTGTTATTATTATTATTATTAATAGTAGTAGTAGTTTTATTATTATTGTTGTTGTTGTTTGTTATTAATATTATTATGATTATTATGTGTTAATTTTATCATGTGCAAATTCCGGCAAATCATTCATCAGAATTTCATTTTAAGGATCAAAACCTTTACTTGAATTATAGATAAGGGACGATTATGATTGAAATAAAATATAAATGACTATAATGATCGAAAATGTAAAGATAAGGGACATTTTTGGCCAATTTGACTTTCCGTTTTTATGGATAATGATTGATTTTAAGCCTATATTAAGCACGTTGAATGTGTTTTTTTCTTCTTTTTTTTTTTTTATTGTGTTTCCTTGAGACTCATTAACAAGGACTTTTCTTGTCCATGGGTGCTGGGGCCATGGCTTTGCACGGTTGTTTTCCTACAATAATTACATTATAGGGCCGGTGACTAGCTAGCGTATGTGTGGTTCTAGTAATATAATGGTATAGGCTCCTAATATCCGATAGATATTATGAGACTTCAGTTTTCAAGAAAAATCCATGCATTGGGACCAATTCTTTTTGGCTAATTCATAATATATAACTCCTTCCTACTGAATATATATAGGTATAAGATATAAGATGTTACAAGTCTCTTGTTGTTTTATTATATTTTTTCTTATATTATGTATTATTTTTACATATGTTTTCTTTTATATTAAATAATTTTAGTTTCAAGAAAGAATAATTATAATAAATTAGAATATTTGTATGCAATTTCTTCTGACATTTTATATTTAGAACGAAATAAGAATATATTGAATCTATATATATTCCATTCTTTTAGAATTAAATATTTTTATCATTATTTTGAAATTAAATATTTATTTTATTAAGATAATAAGTTTTATTTTTATCTAATGCTCAACTAAAATCCTCTTAATTTTAAAAATTTATGTCATATTAACTAATTATTCTACTTTCAACTATATTAATGATCGTTTGGAAATTTTTTGTCCCAAAAGTCGGTCCCGAACATTAAACTATCTTCTTCTAATCAAACATGTTCGGATAAAGAGTACTGGGACCATTTTCCTATGCTACAAAGACCCACAATTAAATTTTGGTTTTGGTTTAAATTGGGAGTAGTAGTAGCTCTACAATAGAACATAGCACGAATAAATCTAATTAGTAAAAAAAAAAATTATTCAATTGAGTCCATAAATGTTTTATCTTTAAATTTTGGTCCTTGGTCATTTTTTATCTTTATTTATCTTCGAATTGTTTTTGTTTTTCAACTTTAGTCCTTGATTATTGGTTTTTCAACTTTTATCTTTTTTTTTATTTAAAATAAAAAATCCTGAACTATATTCAATTTATTTTCAAAGTTTGGTCCTTCCCAAAGTTGAAAATTGTTCTCAGATAGAAAAGATAAAATAAAAAATAAAAAAAATAATCAAAGACCAAATTTAAGAAGGGACCAAAAATAGTTTAAGAATAAAAAATGATCAGTGAACGAATTTGAGAAATAAAAAATAGTTTCAAGGGAAAAAAATAGAAAACATTATCTGGGATCAAAGTTTAAAACAAAAATCAATACTAAATTCAATAATTATCCAATAAAAAGTATAGGGACAATTTTTCTTCTCCTATAAAGACAATTAAATCACTTTTCTATTGTTGTCGCAGTCTTTGGACCATCAAATTTTTTTTATTTTTTATTTCTTTTCCTTTTTTCATTTTTCTTTTTTGATAACCATGATTAGAACTTGACCGACTAGTTTTGAACCTCTAAATATCAGCCCCTCAGTAATCAAGGATATACTTCATGTAGTCAAGATTCGAGAGAAGGTCTCTGATCAATTTATAACGGACCAGCAAAGAGTTAACTGTGCCCGGGGCTTCAATTAGCTTAGGTTTGTAACATGACCATTTTCTTACTAGGAAGTGCGATGATCATTTTCTCCTCCTTTCAAGAGCCTCATTAAATTACGTTTCTAAAAGAGAAAAATAGGATCCTCAATGAAATAAGAGAAAAATAGCTGTCTGCAGTCTCTTGTTTTATTTTAATTTTTTTTTTAAAAATCCTTTTCCAAAATGATAGAAAATACAGAAATGGTAGGTGGAAATGAAATAATTATTTATATGTGGAAAAAGAAAAGGTAAAGATGATATATATATATATATATATATCTATAATATATTCTAAATTAAATATTTATATTTTTTTAGTTTATTTGAAATTAAATGTTCATTTTTTATAAATAAACAAATTTTTAATATAAAATTTCATTAATAACTTTATTAATTTAATAGATTTATTTTGCACTAACTCTAAAGTCTCAACATTCATCACTTTAATTTAACGCATTTACATTTTACTAATTTATATATCTCACTATCCCTTACATAAATATTAAGAATAATTTATAAAATAAATTTTTTTATTAATTTCTAACTAAAGTTAAAAATAAAAATTAAATTTTGGAGGGAGAGAGGAGTATAAAACAATTTAGGCTATATCAAGTTTGTTGCATGTCATTTATCAAAAAAAAAAAAAAACTTCGTTGGATACGTGTTTTTAGTGGGACTCTAAAATATTAAGTATTGACAGCGACTTTCTTTCCCTTCCATGAGTGTCCAATATATAAGGAGGGCCCGGTGACTAGCTTGTGTATGGCTCTCGTTTCCATAAATACCATGGGACTAGATAGAGTGTGGTTCTATACTTTTGCACGATTTGATAGGTATTATTGGACTTCTATTTTGAAGGAAGATCCACTTTTCTTCTTCGATAATTTATATATTGAAAAATCTAAGAAAAATGTGATTTAGATTTTGGTGAACCATTCCTTTAAAGTTTCAATTTCGTTTTATAATTTTCATGAAATGTGAACATATGATTTATGAGTCGACATCCACCAACACACTTGATATCGACTAAATTGTACCATAGTAACATGCACCAGTCAAAGTTCTTAAATCCACCGTTACTGATAAGAAACAACAGGAAATTTATAAGTTTTTCCTGCCATTTCTCTTGTTGAAAGTGCTAACATTGTCCTAAAACCTCAAATTACAGAAGAAAAGATGACATTGGCAGCCTTCTTCTATCCCAAACCGATCAAAGATATGAAATGTGACGAGATGCTACCAAAATGATTTATCTATACTTCAGTCGAATGAAAACACAGAAGCCAAAAGAAAAAAAGAAAAAAAAGTCTCATGAATGGAAAACCGAAATCTCCATATTTATGTGAAAATCATCGTGCTATTGGATGATGACAAAATAATTATTTATGCAACCTTGAACCTTGATCCCGAAGTATTTCCTAAAAAAAAAGAAACTCAAAAGTAAATTATTCTTCGATTTCGGATTTTGGATTAAATGTAAACATTTGATTCACTATAAGAATTATGAAAAAATTTTAACCTTAAGAAATTATTATATTATCCTCATTATAAATATGGTGACTATATGAGTCAGTGAATATAACTATCTTAACTTAAAAAAAGAAGATTAATATATAGTGAAACTTTATATGTAAAACTTGTTTATTTTAAAAAAATTGATATTTAACAATAGAACTATTATTGCATTTATTGTGCTTCCAAATTTGTTTAAACAAAATTACTTCCTCTTCATGTTCTTCTTCACACTATAAGCCCAAAAAAAAAATCGGATAATCACATGGGCCCTAACCTAAGCTCGAATTCTTCGTCCCCAATTGAACAATGAAAGAACGTCCAATCAGTTTGCTACAAGATTCAATCAGCTGGGCCAACAATGGTGAGGTGATGTCTCAAGGAATTGAAGAAGGCAAGCATAAATAATTGAAGTGGTCACGTGATCTTTTGTTTTTCAACAAACGTGTTTAATGTTCCATGGAACTCGGTGACTAGAAAGAAGATAAGACAGATATATATTAATACTCATTCAATATCTATAAGTAATTTGATAATTCATTGAGCATTTAAGGGAGTTTGGCTACCTGCCTGCCTATCCGTCCTCATAGAGAGGACTCCTTATGGCGGAGAAAGAAAGAGCCTCACTCTGTCAGGAACGCGTTGTCATAGTTTGGCTTTTGCGTTTTCATCAGAATCAATTAATCATAGATGTTATTGGATGTAGTGTTCACATTTCTATAATTGATCACTACATATACATAGTTTTTTTTAAAAAAATTATCGACGGATTATCAATTCACACATTTATGTCGGTATTTTTTAGTCATTATCGACATATTTTTAATGTCTTGTTTTTCGTCAGTAATATTTTATACAATACTAATGAAATTTCAACAGAATTCTTAATACTTTTTATTTTTAATTTATTCTTGAAAGAAAAAATAATTCTGTCAGAAATATTTACCGATGAATTTTAAAAACTTAATTAAATAAAAACAATAATTCCATAGCAACAAAATGTCATCGATAGAACATCGATGAATGTTAAAAAAACATTAAAATAAAAATAGCAAGAAAGTACAGATGAAATGCTGACGATAAAAAAATTTCTTATTATTTCGTTGTTAATTTAATAACGAAATACCAATGGAATGCTACAAAGTTTTCCAAATTTAATTAAAGAAAAAATATTGGCATATTACCGACGAAATATTGATGGAGGTTTTTTCAAAAATAAAATAAAATAAATATACTGATGGATTACCTACGAAATAACAAGAGAATAGCGACGAAATATATTTCAAATATTTTTTGTACACAAATTATTATTCTTTTGTAAGCAACAAATTTTTATATTTTTATATGCTATACACATATACTACATTTGAAGTTGATATCTATAGACACACATACAGACTACATATGAAGTTTATATATATGTATATATATACTTATATTACACAGTTATATTATTTTATATAGTTACGGTAGAATCTATGTTATTATGTTATAACAAAATATTTTAAACCATAACTATATAAAATGAAAATATATAACTGTGTTAAAATATATTTGTTGTTAATCTATGCTATTTTAAACCATATATTATATTATAATAATAATAATAATAATAATTGGTTATTTTTAATATTATTATTATTAGTAGTAGTAGTATTGAATCCATAGATAAATTTAAAGTCCAATTAGACTAAGCCCAAGCTTATTATTATTATATGTGTAACTTTTCTTCTTCTTATTATTATTATTATGATTATTATGTTTTCATTTTTTTATTATTATAATACTAGTACCAACAATAAAAACAATTGGTATTATTATTATTACAATTATTATTATCTATTATTATCATAAAATATTGTATTGGCATTATTTTTGTTGTTAATAATAATAATAATGTTATTATTTTATTATGTTTTATGTTTATTATTATTATTATTATTATTATTGTTATTAATGTTAGTATTTTTATCTATTATAATAATAATAATACTAGTACCAACAAAAACAATTATATTGTTGTTGTTGTTATTATTATTATTATTATTATTATTAATATTATTATTATTATCATGTGTTAATTTTATTATTATTATTCTTATTATTATTATTATTATTATTATTATGTGGTAGTTTTATTATTATTGTTAATGATAATAATAACAATACTATTTCCAACAATAAAAAAATTGGTATTATTATCATTACAATCATTATTATATATTATTATTATAAATATTATTCTGGTATTATTGTTGTACAATTATTATTATTATTGAGATAGAGTATTGTTGTATGAATATTGAAATTGTGCAAATAAAACCAAAGTTCTGATTGCCTAAGGGAGTTTGGCCACCTGCCTCCCTCCCAGTCCTCTATGGCAGAGAAAGAAAGAGCCCCACTCAACTGCCCAGAAATCTTCTCACATTTGTATATATGGATTTAAGAACGTTAGTGGTGGCATTATAATAATTATTTGCAAAAGGTTGAGGGACTCAACTGCTCAAGCTCTGTTTCAAAATACAAAATTCACTTTTTGAAACGTTACGAGTATATTTCTGATGAGTCATTTTTAAATTCTTAAAGCATTTGAAAATAAATCAATTAAAACCAACATAATTAAACAAATCAAAATTTTAAAATTACTTTGTTTGAAGTTTTAAAAACTAAAAAATCTAGATTGTTTTTTTAAAAAGTTAAATTTTAATAATTACATATTTGTATAAAGATAATATGTGGTTCTAGCTAATTTCCAGAATCCGATAGATATTACCATAGTAGTGTTGAAGAAAAATCCATGTACTGGGACCAATTTTTTGGGTAATTCTTAATATATGGAGACCCGTCCGTTTAGATTTAAATATACATTTTTTACTTTGAGATAAAATATTTATTTTATTAAAATAATTATATTTCTATCCAAAATATGAGTAATAGATTTAAATCACATATTAACTTATATTTTATATTTCACCCGATTGAAGTATAGATATATGTTGTTGATGCTAAGGTGTTTCCTCCAGGCATTGTCATTAATTAAATATTTGATTTTTTTGTTTTTCTAACATATTTATCAAGAAGATATAAGCGATAACGTGTTTCATTGTCCATGGTTCGGTGCATGACTAGCAAGAAGATAAGACAAATATATGTTAGGTACCAGTCTTCTATAAATACACGAGTTTGCATGGCCATTTCCACACAGCATTCTCAAACAAAAACAACACAAAGAAAACTTGCTCGAGCGGGAGAGAAATGGCAAGCAGTGTGTTCGGAAACCCTGTTACAGATGACACGGTGAAATTGGTTTATCCAAATTTGATTAAAATAACTGCCAAACACAGAGCACAAGTGGCTTTGCAATACATGAATGCAGACGAAAAGGCAGTGAATGTGAGTAAGTTTGTGCACAACCTCAAAGATGCCTATGGGGTTGGAACCTCAACACTCTGCATGATTTACAACGCCACGGGAGGTACCTTGAGATTTGCCCTCAAACACACCTGGGAAGGTGCAGTTTGGCAGTCCCCTTACCCTCATATCATTCAGAATGGGCAATGGGCTGGATTTTTGCATGTTCGAGATACACTGATAGGTCCTTCTAAAGAAGCTGTTGTATATAGCGGCCACAACAATGCTGGATCTGGTTGTGATTGGATGCTAGCTTGGAACACTTCCCGCATGGATTACCAGAATCGCGTGAGTAGCATATAATTTTTTTTTATGGATGAATTATAAATCTAACACCCTTTTAACAAACGTAAGTATCAGTACGTGTAACACATTTTTTTGATGTCACCGATGAACGAGAATCTTCTGACAGTATTTAATCATTCTAGTAATTAATGCTAAGCTTTGGTTTGGTGCAGGTGTACACTGAAATCCGTGAAAAGAACCATTTCTCTGTTGATCGTTGGGGCTACATCGATGGTTTGATGAATAGGCAAACTAATAATCATTCTGATACTTGGAACGGATGCTTCTCCTCCATTTCAGTTGGCGCAGGCAGTTCACCAGAACTTGTGGCGACAATGACCTTGGATGACCTTGATGCCAACTATATGGTAATGGCACGTGATGTGAGTGTGGTGTCACAGTCCCTTGATTCCAAGTATAAGGATAATGGGGATCGTGAGGGTGACGCAGCTCCTGCTGATGAGGGTGATGCAACTCCTGCTGAGTAATCAATCACCTTCCTTATGGCGTTGGACCACTTTAATATTATGTTGCAAAAATAAAATGATCAGTTAAAACATTTTATTCCTAAAATGTTTTTTCTGAGAATGTTATTCCTAAAATAATACTAGTAATTACGCAGTGTTCTTTTTTTCTTTCTTTTGAAAAGAATAGTAATCCAGTATGTGTTTCAAATAATCTGGAAAAGAAGATTCTTATGGGATCTGATTGTTGTTTCCGCTCCAGAATGCAAGTATTATAATACTGTTAAAAGTACAACGCCTAATTTTTCAATATTATTTTCCTGCTAGTTTCTTATACTTATCCTTTTGTGAGTATTTGATTGGTTTGTCTGTTGGTCAAGATGGTGCTTCCTAATCCTGTGTTTTAGTTTTAGTTGTCACGGAAGCCACTGTTGTGTTTACCTTAGCTTTTTGTGCCCGTTAATATATACTAGTTTCAACAGTCCACGCAATGTGCAAACATGCCCTTTGTTATAATTTTTCTGAACATCAACATAGGGTTAAAACAATTTTGACATAGACACTAAATATAGCTGTAACTCGAACCAAACAGATCAAGATCAACAAAAATGTAAATAACACAAGAATATTTGATAACGTAACTCGACAATTATCTTGCCTATGTCTACGGGATCTTCACCCAAATTAGTTTACTCTTCAAAGTACAAAGAAATTCAATACATTTTTCCTTACGACTACTCATAACTATTTTTTACAAACTAATCATTCGATCACTATAGCTCTTGACTATAGTATTTGTTAATAGCATAGCCTCCATTTCAAATAATTCAATAGACTACTTAATCTAACAACTTAATTTAACAGTCAACTCGAAACTTCCCTTCAACAACAAAGAGATTTATTCAATACAATGAATAAGTATTTACTTGTTCAAGTATCACAAATAAGCTCTCATGAATGTTGATTTAACTCAACTTATTGCTTAGAAATTTCTCAACATTTGGTGACTGATCATTATTTCACAATAATCACAATAATTGCCTTCAGTCTGATTTTCTAGGATGTACTCGGATTAATTAAAGTTTTGCACATAGTCTTCTCTTGATAGAATTGGAAACCGCTTAATATAATCCATATCCTTGTAGGAATCAATCAAGGATATTTTACAATATCTTACCATTCTCCTTGATCATGTAGACTTTCTAATTTTTAGACAATAAAAATTTGTTCCCAAAGATAACTCATACAAAGATATAACATATTTTTATTTTCAAAATAAATTTCCATCAATCTATAAAAATAGCTTTAAGAAAATCCCAAACATTGATGATGCCACACATCAATCTCATTTGATGTACTAAACAAAACTTCTTAGTAATTTTTGTCGATAACTAACTTTTATTTTTTTTTAATTAAGTGTTCCTGACTTCCCTATCTTGTTCTACATATTGATAGGATACATTATTTTCTTAAGGCAATTAATTTTTATTAAAGATAACATTTCTACTAATGATTAATCAAGAGGAACATGATTCTTGCCACCATAAATGAAAGACTTTAGCACCATCAACTCCTGGTTTCAAAATTAAAAGTAGTTATCGATTGTATAGAGGTGTTTAATCCTTTTGCTTGTTTCGTTTTCAGAAAGGATCTTTCACTCGAAAGTTTTGAATAATTCATCATTCTTCAAAAAAAATATACCTAAACCTATCTAGAGAAGTTATCAATTAATGTTATAAAGTATTGTTCATAGCCTTATGTGAAACTTTTGTAAGTCCCTATAAATCTAAGTGAATAAATTCAATTTCCCCACTACACGAATGAATGTTTGAAGAGAAATTGACTCTATTCTATCTCACAACATGTTTTAGAACTTAAGATTTCTATGATCTTCCAATAGTTAGAATGATGAGTGCGTCATAGCTTTTCAGTGATGGAAGGATAACAAATTGACTCTATATTAGGACAAATCCAAACTCATTCTACTTTTAGGATTATAATCATAAAACCTTATTTTATGTCTAATATTGATAATCCATCATAACTTGAACATTACACAATAAATTCCAAATAGTGTAAGAAGATTTAAGCCAGAGGCAAATGCATGCAGATGGAAATGGGGTCCAAGAACCCCATTTTATTAAAATTAAAGAATTTATTTGGGTAAATTTTTAATTTTTTAATTAAAGGGTGGATTTTACTTTTTTATTTTTAATGTAGAACCACCATTTTTTGTTATTCCTTTAGAGTAATTTGTGCAATTGGCCTCTAACATTTAGTCCCTTGACAAGTTTCAGGATCTTGATTTTGTTCCTCTACAATTGGCTCAAGTATGGGAGGGGAGATGAGGGAGAATGTGGAAAAGAAATCACAGTCTAGATTTCGCAAAGCTTGCTATAATAGGTTATTTTTCTGTTTTTTTTTTTCCTTCCTTTTTTCTTCTGATGTCGCACACTAGCAACCCTTTAGTCATGACCATCGGCGCCGCCACTAAAGAAAGGAGAAGAAAAACAAAGAAGTAAAAGAAGAAATGTGGGTGGTTGCAGAAAGGAGAAGAAGAAGAAAGAGAGAGAAGAAGAAAGAGGGAAGAAGAAGAAAGAGAGGGGGGACGACTGGTGGGTCGTTGCAAAAATGAGAAGAAAGAAGGAAAAATAAGAGAGAGAATAAAAAGAAAAAGTTGGTGGGTCGTTGAGGTTTTTATTGTTTTTTTTTTAAAACTAAATGCAAATTGCATTAAGAAAAAATATCATTCATAACAATTGAAATTACATATTGAGGATAATAAGATATCTACTCAATAGGAATAGGGTATTATAGACCAAGACTAGCAAAACAGTGAGTTAGTCTATTCCCTTCACAATGAAAAAATGAAATAAGAGAATGCTAAATAATACAACAAAGTTTATGAATTACATCTATAAAATGACCAAAACTCTGAAGAACTTTCTTGTGGTATTAGCTTGCTTTAAAATAGTCAAGCTATCACCTCTTGTGCAGGAACTTGGGAGAATTTGGCAAATGGACCAAAACAGTGTTGCTTAATATTATCAGTAACTAACAAACTCCACAGACAAATCAAATTTGTTTAAATTATCTATATTGACAAAATTAATTAATATTTTAACAAAATTTCGACAACATCTCTCCTATAAATTGAATATTTTTCTAGCACACAGTTCACACAATTTATTTTAAAATATACCACAAATGTCAATGAAAATGCCAACAAACTCATAACAAATGTCATATAATATTTAGAAAATCATATTAACCAATAAACTCCATATTTCTAAGAATAATATATCATCTAATATTTAAGAAATCATATCAATTAATAAATGTAACATCTCTCCAGAATAATATACCATTGATAACATTTAACAAATTAGTTTCCAACTAAAACATAATTATATACTTACGAATCACCATCACGAGAAATGAGTGGACGATCATCCTTACTTCACGACTGTGACTAAGTAGATGGTGTCGCAGAATAGGTAACTGGTGGACTAGAAGGAACAGGATCTGAGGTGGACGCGAGTGTGCTAATGTCTGACCCAACTATGTCTGGACTAGGATCCTCCATAACTTCTGGTAACCTAGGGGCGGTATACCATGTCCAAAAGTATCAATGGCTTCAATATGAAGAAAAAACAATGATAAAGTCAAATTAGCAACAATAAACAATAGTTACACTTTTATACACTTTACATGCAATGAATAAAACTCACATAAAGCTATTGAAATCATATATTAAATTTCAAAACAAAGTTTTTAATATATAATGTACCTAATCGCTAAAATTAGCTACAGAATTGTGACGTGGGTCATCCTTATCACTATCAAAATTTGTTTATGATATTTTAACTTCTTTCACTTCACTATTCCATACATTAGTTGTGGGCGATAATTATTCCATTTCTATCACATCCATGAGATAATTTTCACCTGTCTGATGTGTTAGAGGCCAATGTCAATCTCAATTGAAACTATACTAACATTATCATCTAGAGCTACATCTTATTGGTAAGCCTTGTCTTCTATAGGGGCATCAATCACATGTCGAGTCTTAGTCTTGCAAACAGCTAACTAATCAGAACGAGATCTGTTACTTTCTAGATACGAGACATAGTAAACTTACATTGCTTGTTGCGCTAACACAAACTGATCGAATTTCATGTACTTTCTCCTTTCGTTGATTTAAACAAGTTTATACTGTTGATGGATTTTAACACCTCGATTTGGAATGTTAGCAAACCAGTCGCATTTGAATAAAAGATACTATGTTATGACATTACCAAACACATTCTTCTCATTGTGCGTCACATCTTTGTTATGACGTATTAAGTTTGTTTTCCAATATGGTAATTCCCAAAAGATACTCATTTTTTACCAATTGTGGGTTACTACTCCTTTACCTTCATTTTTTCCAAGTTCTGTGCCTGTTTCTAAGAACATAGGGTAATGACAAACCCTATTCTATATCCCTAATCCTGTAGGATGTAGAATCCTAGTAGATATTTCGCGGACGCTACCGCGAAGAAATGATCTCACATCCCGTCTAAATGGGTGATTCATGGGCAAGAAATGGCGATGGCAATCAAACCATGACATCTTGCCACCATGTTTCAAATAGAATAACTTTGAATTATCCATACAATATGAACATGCTAATCTACCTGTTGTGCTCCATCCAGTCAACATATCATATGAAGGGAAGTAATTAATTGTCCAAAGAAGTGAAACATGTAATTGAAAATTTTGTTTCATTGATATATCATGAGACTCCATCACCCCATAGTTAGGACTCCATAACCCCTGAAAGGGTTCTTAGTTGGCTCATGATGCCATTGTAGGTTGAGAAGTAGAAGTTTCACCGTGACAAGTCTACTGATGATAATTTGTCACAAATCTCCATCTATACAAGTGGACCTCAATTTCATCCGGAGATAAATGTTTCGATGGAAATCGGGCATTTGATGTTGTGAATTTAATGAATCATTCAACTGCCTATTCAAACTCAATTGTAATTCCTGTCACACCTTATACATGTGTCTTATACATCCAACTACGATCATCCATTTATCAATAATTAGAAGAAATGTCAATATTTTTAAAAATAAGGCAATACTATAATTTTCTTAATGAGATTTAATTAATCTCTATATAATTTAACTCTTTAATATAAAATAAAGTGATCCTATAATTTCGATAATGGAATTTAATTGAATCGATAACTTCTATCAATAATTGAAAGACATGCCAATAAGGTTGATTGTCTACTATAGGTTTAATTTTATGTCAAAATTTTGCTAATTAAATCTCAGTCTTAACTCTCTTAACTCACCTAATTAGTAAATTATAATAATTTACTTATAATTAAATATTACTAAACTTCAGTCAATTATAATTTACTATAATAATTAAATTAATACTATAATATAAGATTATTATAATAATTATCATAATCTTAGTCAACTATAACTATAATAAGTAAATAAATACCTTAATTTATCTCCAATTAAAGATTTTTAGAAATAATAATAAAATGAACCAAGTTCAAGTAAACATTAGAGGGAAAGGACATGACCATTTAAAGGGAAATTTTGCATTACGCAAACATATCATCTTTTTTTTCCCTTCTAAATATTCACTGCAAACAAAATGGTAACATACCAAGTGGACTGCTTATGTATTTTCAAAAGAAATGGAAGACCATTCAAGCACATAGTAACAATGTACAAATGGGAGAGTCAATGGTATTTTAATTAGCATATAATGCTCACATTTAGTACAAAGGTTTATCCATTACATATGATTTTGCATAAGAGAACTTGTTTTTTTTTTTTAGGGAAGAGATAATGGGTTTAATAACTAATAAACTAAGAATTATATTTATACAGATATATATATATATATATATATATTATTATCTAGTTCTTTCTTTTTTCTTATTTCTAAGAAGTAACATTACATTTTTTTATCTATTTCTTTTTCTTAACACAAAAAAAAATTATTTTATTTTTTATATATTTATTCTATTTCTTGTTCTCAAGACTACATATTTTTCCCTTTTTTTATTCTTAAAACAAAATAAATAAAGGTATTACTGAAATTAAAATACTTATTTTTATTGGTGTGATAAGTTCTAAATTATTTATAATTTAAAAATTACCACTCGTTTCTTTTTTTCTACTTGTGTTGGGGCTGGTGGGTGCATGGGCGTATGGGTTTAAAATTATTACTTTATACACCAATATATCATAGTATACACAAAAAATATTTAATCACTTTACCATATTAATTTATTAATAAATTAATTAATTATTTATTAATTTTAAATAATTAATTATGTTTCCGTCAGAATCCGTCATCAATATTTATTAATTTTTTAAATAGTTAAATTTTCGTCAGGAATTTGTTGCTAATATTTAGTAATTTTTAAAATAATTAAATTTTCGTTGGAAATCCGTCATCAATATTTATTAATTTTTAAAATAATTAAATTTTTGTAGGGAATCCGTCTGTGATACTGACTTTTAAAAAAACCAATAAATATCCTAAATAAGTTTCTTCTTTATACATAAACACACTTTTAGATTATAAATTTGATTAAAATCATATTTACATGTTATACACATTATATTCTATCAATATCTTGCTATTCGATGCATTCATTACATTTATCATCATTAATTGAGGTTAAAATATTCACATAAATAGAAATGTTTACTAACATGACACCGAAATGTTAACATAATAAAAATACTAAGCTAAAGTAGTTAATATAATCGTAAGAGATTTATGATCAATTATTCAAAAGATATATATATCTACTAAATGAATAATTTATTTTCACAAAAATAATTGTTATCTTAAATTATACGAAAAATTGAAATGGATAATGCTCTTGCGCTACATTTTGAAATTTCTATATATAATCGAATTTATAATTTTTTTCAATTTAATAGAATACAAGTCAAATAAATGAGGATTACAAATAGGGAACTAAACAATATAAAGAACATAATTACTTTAGTTATCATACTCAGATGATTTCTTAATTATTTAATGAATTAAAATTTCAATTTATATAATATCAGTTTTAATCTTATGATATAACTTATAAATACTTTTTAAAATAGTCATGTTTTCACACACAATTATATATACATATATGATTGTTTTGTGTGTATATATTGACTATATGAAACACTATCTGACTAATCAATTAATAAATATCAAATACTTATATTGTTAATTACAATTTAGGATATTTTAAATTTTAAAGAACATAAGTTAAATAAATTATCATTTCAAATCAAGCATCAAACATTTTGAAGAGCATAATTGCGTTAGTTATGACTTATGATGCTCATTTGAATTCTTTATCATTTGGCAAATTAAAATTTCTTATTCTGTAACATCAATTTCAATCTTATGGTATAAGTTATAAATATTTTTTATAATAGTCATGTTGTCACACACATTCATATATACATATTATAAGCCTAAATGTTATAACTAGGATTTTTTTAAAACTAGGATTTTAAAAAATATATATATTATAAGCCTAAATTGAGGTATTCATAAAATAATTGTAGGAAATAATAAAAACTACAATTATTTAGAGTAGAGGGAAAAACTAAGAAAAAAAATATTTGCATTGGAGACGGATTACTGACGGATTTGGTACTCAATATTTTTCATTTTTTACAATTTAAAATAAAAAAAGAAAAATGCAACATCTGTCGGCAATCGGTATTTGATTATCAACTAATTATAGACAAAAATTGTACGAATTACCTACGGATATATTTTTTCCCCTAACTAATTATATTACATTTTAAATTTCATTTAAATTTCAGTTAGAAATGCGTGAAAAATCTATTAACTAATTATGGACTAAGACGTTTTAGTCGAAAAGCGGTCAAAACATGGCGACTGATTTTAGACCGCCAATTAAACGTACTTTTCGTCGGTATTCTATTTAGATTCTATCTCAAATTTCAAACGGAAATATTTTTCGATAAATTGGGTTGAGGAAACATGATTTTCGTAGAGTCCCCCATTTCTTTTATTGATGTTTTTTTTTCTTTTCTTTTATTTGGGGGTGGGGGTCTGCCAAAGGGAGCAAAAAGGAGAGTGTCCAATTTGCAGAAGATCTAAGTAGGAATGGAAAAGGAACATTCATGAAGCAACACAGATCGAATACCAATTCTTATTCTCGGTCAGTATGAAACTATGAATGGTAAAGCAGCTGCCTACCATAGCATCTCCATTCCCCACAAATGGAATATTCTACTAACATGCAAATATTTAGCTGGTACATACCCTTGTCATTATTATAAATGGATATGGTGGTGTTTGATTATTAAATTAAACATAGGCAATTTGTTTTGCTAAATCGTATCCGTTAGGCATGGGAGCCACATAAAGGATAAATCCATCAGTCGGAAGAACGGCTTGCCCACCGGAACCGAAAATGAGATCAAACAAAAGTCCCGCAGCAGCTCCAAAAATAAAAGCTCCCACAAATCCTGCAACTAGTCCAACGGCTGTTACGAACAAAGTAGAAGCTTGAACACCAACTAATTGAGTTGCTATTGCAGCTCCCACAAGTTCTCCCAAAGCTGCTCCTCCTTTCTCTGCTGCCAGCACTAAGGCCTCTCTTGTTGCTGTTTTGATTGGTTGGTCCGACCCATACACGTCCCATACTATCTGTCCCACATCTATCATAAACATGGCTGCTGAACCATATTTCGATTTATCTTTCCCATCTCTTGATAGAGCCTTTAAGCCTCCCTCGTCAAGTACACTTAGCCTCCCCGATGCCTCAATGATTGCAGCGTATACCTCCAGCTTTTGTTCTATTTCCATGTCTTCAAACCGTCCCGTAAACCCAAGCTTAGCTTGGTAACTGCATATATAGATATAGATATTCATATTTGTTAAATAGTGAAGTTTAAATTTTTAGAGTATAAAAATCTAAGATAACAATATTCAAATATACATTATATATATGATTTAATTATATGTACTATAAGCATATAAATATATATCCTATAATTACTGACCAATGATGTATTATTAATCTTACCTTCGAACTAGATCTTCAAAGCCGATGCCGATGTTCCTGAGATATCTTGAGAATTCTTGGGAAGCATGAGTGTTGACACTCAACCTCATGTAGCTCAAGTATGAGTGTTGACACTCAAGTATATGGCGTTTGAGTACTTTTAATTATGTTGCCAAAATAAAATGCTGAGTGAAAAATATTTTATTTCCTAAAATAATGTGTTTCAAATAATTGGAAGGAAGATTCTAAATGTGGATCTGATTGATTTGTAATGCTTTTAAAGGTTCAACGTGTAAAATGCAATGTACTTTTTTAATATTTTTCTGCTGTGTCCAGATCTAAGTGGTGATAAAAATACTGCTAATGCTGACACTAGTCCGTTTGGCGATACATCCACTACTAATTTTATTATACTTTTCCCCCTCAAACAAAAACTAAAAAAAAGAGAGCTTATATAATACTTTGATCTTATCATATATATTTAACATTTTCTCTTCAAATAGAGGGGGGGAAAAATCAAATAGAAGGGTATTTTGAGTATTAGATAGCCTTCATCATAAACTTCATTTTCAGTACTGCTGAATTGACACCTAAATAATCATGAAACAATTAATATTTTAAGATAAGAAATTCAGATTAAAATGGCTTATAGACAACAAGAAAAAGTTAGAGAAACTAGTAGTTGCGATTAGCATATATAGCAAGCATAATAATCCTAGCTGCATTAATTAAGAGCTAATCAAACACCTTATGTCGTGAAGATGAATAATTGATGTTGCCCAAATAAAGCATACTACTAAAGTATACTTTAATTCTTAGCACTATATAATCTCTTAATCCTAAATTGAATGTCCTAATCTAAAAAGAATTTAATTCGGTTCATTTTTGGTTCATGAATTTTAAAATTGGATGGAATAAAAAATTGAATTAATATTAAAAATAAAAAATAATTATATTTAAAAAGTAAGATTTAATATTATTTTCCAAAGTTGGAAGGTGGAAAGCAGCTTCACTTTTCAAACTTTGATGACAGATTTGGTCTGCTTATGCTTAAGAGTTATTTTCTCCGCGTCTTCTTCAACAAATTCATTTGGAGTTTTGGGAACTTCAACATCATTGACGGACGGACGGTCTAAAGAGGAACGTACTACTATAAATACAGAGAGTTCATTAATGCCTATATATCATTCTCAGAATTCTTTTTGAAACACATTATTGGAAAGTAACATAATACAAACAAATAACTGAACAAACTTTTAACAACAATTCAAGTAGAACGGTAAGCAAATGACGAATAATTGAGCTTGAACTAGGCTCGACATGATTCAATTACAACTTAATTTATTAAAACATGACACTTTATACGTATCAGTGTTGTTATTATTATTATAGAAATGGATTTTAATTATGTGATTATACTTTGACTATTAATAAATTAAAGATGAGCAATTTGTTTGGCCAAATCCTGGCCATTAGGCATGGGAGCCACATAGAGGATAAATCCATCAGTGGGAAGAACGGCTTCCCCACCAGAGCTGAAAATGAGATCAAACAAAAGTCCAGCTGCTGCTCCAAAAATAAAACCTCCCACAAATCCACCAAGTAATCCAACGGCAGTGATGAACCAAACAGTAGCTTGAACACCAACTAACTTAGTTGCTATTGCAACTCCCACAAGCTTTCCCAAAGCTGCTCCTCCTTGTTTTGCAGCCAAAGCTAAGGCCTCTCTTGTTGCCGTTGTGAGTGGGTGGTCCGACGCATACACGTCCCACACTATCCGACCCACGTCTATCATGAACATGGCTCCAGAACCATATTTCTTTATCCCTTTCCCATATGATACACCCCTTAAGCCTCTGTCGTCCAGTACACTTAGCCTACCCGATGCCTCAACTATTGCAGCGTATACCTCCAGCTTTTGTTCTATTTCCAAGTCTTCAAACCGTCCCCTAAACCCAAGCTTAGCTTGGTAACTGCACAGAATATTCATATGTATAAGTCTCACATTGATATTTTTTACAAGGGAAAAGACCTAATTAAGAGACTATACTATTTATGTTTTCTTTCCCTTTTTAAAGTAGAAATAAAAATGTTTCTTCAGTCCTTTTTACCTCGCCAAATTTTGTTCGTTTACTAAAGCTTCTCCAACTTTTCAATTTGAAAGTAAAATGGACTGAAAAGACGTTGTAACCCTTGATTTAAAATAGGATAAAAGAAACCATCTTAGAAAACAGTAGTAGAAAGATATAAAAAATTACTCGAAAATATGTTAATTAATTTCACCTTCGAACCAGTTCGTCGAAACCGATTCCAATGTTCCTGAGATATCTTGAGAATTCTTGGGAAAGATGAGTATTGACACTCAACCTCATGTAGCTCATAACCTTTTGGTCGTATTCCTGAACTAGTTCCGTGAATTCAGCAACATCAGCTTTGCTTGAAGTGTCCAACTCCTCCAAAGCTTGGAAAAGTTTCTCATGGTGATCGATCATTCTGTCAAGGTAGGTCCTTCGCAGAGTGTAGTTCCTGAGGAGCTGAAGTGCATTGTTGAGGCAGTGTTCTGCATAACCAAGAATGTGACCGGCGATGGGGCCTCGAACGCCGTCATTCTTATACCTGATCACTATGGCACTGCACTCATCAAGGACTGTGTTAACGGATGCCATATTATCGTTGCACATCCTAAGGTATTGGAGTTGGTCTCCTAAGTTCTGGAAAGTTAGATGGTATAAATTATTAACTTCATGGTTGCGAATAAGTTGGGCGAGCTGTCGGAGCTTCTCATCTTGCAGGAATATAATTTCAGAAGAGGCCATTAGAAGCGAGGAAGAAGCTGTAAGAGATTTTTCTGGGTTACAACTTACAGTTGATGTTTGTTTAGTTTGGGGATTGCGACTCTGCAGCTGCTTCTGCAGTGCCTTTAAATAATTAGTTATTGTCCATATTTTACTTTATTTTTATTGCAACTACCTACTTCAAATTTAACATAATTGCAACAAGCTCCTCAAGTTTGGAAAATTTATAATAACAGCTGGCTCAATTAATATTTTGAAAACCTAAATTTGCATTATTTTTTCTATAATTATTATTTTTCAGAAAAGTTTCCTCTCCTCCATCAGGCCAACTATCTTAGACATATATAAGAGCTAAATTATTATTCCCTAAGTCCCTTATTATAAGATCTTAAAATAAATTTTATAAAGATTAAGAAGATATTTTAATTATTAAATAATTTCATTTACTCTGTCTATTTTTTATTGTAGCTAATTTTCTACAAGGTTATCTATCTTCACATGATATTTGTGAGAGATTTGGAGAATAATAAAAAACTTTCTATGAGAAATAAAGATAACTATGGGTAATATTAGAAACAATAGAGATACACTTATATTCCTTCTGTGCTATTTCAATTGTATATTTTGGATTTATACTATTAAAAATGATAATTATACAATTAAATTTTTTAAATTACCTTTATTTAATTATTGATGCTTAAGTATAATGGTTATAAAGTTTGATATGACATAATACATTTTGCATTCAAAAATGTTAGTGGGTACTCATATTTTTTTGTGTTATGTTTCATTCAAAACATATCACATTTAATGTTTTACATATTTTTAAAAGGTTAAATTTATATCTTCAAGATTAAATAAGAGTAAAATTGTAAAATTACTTACTAAAATTAGAAATCTAACTATTCAAATAAGATATCTCAAAAAAGAATGGTAAATAATTAAAACAGAGCGGAGTAAGTATTTTATAGTATCAAATAATAACAATAATAAGTATCAATTTATGCTAATAAAATGAAAGAGAGTACTTTTTTTAATAAAAAAAAAAAGTAAAAATCATACGTACTGCTGAATTTAAATTAATCTAAAACTCATTACATATATAATCTTTTGATGCAGGAAGTTAATAAAACTGTGTACCTCATCTTTAGCACAAACATCTCAGCTTTCTGTAGCCTGTCCAGCATTTCACATATTCCTGTGTACTAGAAACTATGTAATCTACCAGCGTGGGCTCTTCCTCTCCCAGAAGTACTGTAATCTTTTTAGATATCCATGCAAATATCGTTATTATATATATATATATATATAAAAATTAATTAGAAAGATTTTAAAAAGTTGAGGTACTCAATCTTTTTAAGAAAAAAGAAAGAAAAAGTCAGGTTTTAAAATGCTAAGAATACAACAGAGCTCCAGTAATGATGGAACTAGTTCGTAGACATATTATGGATTCAAGTAAGGCAATATGTGTTCTATGCCTTAAGGAATATGAAACTTCTAAACATCTGTTCTTTAATTGTGATTTTACATGGAGAGCATGGGCACACTGCTGTGAAACTTGGGGGGTCTCTTGGGCAGCTCCAAGTGACCCAACAGCCTTTCTTGTTGCTTGGAATGGTATGATTTTTAATAACAATAATGTCTCGCCTTGGAGACTCCCTTTTTTTTCGCTGTTATTTTGGTCAGTGTGGCTGCATAGGCATGAAGTGGTTTTCAAAGGTATGGCTGCAAATTTTGACAGGTTAATTGAATGTTTGAAGGTGAGGTTTATATGGTGGTGCTTGGCCCAATCAATCCCATTCTTTTGTTGATTTGTTCAGATCACCTTGCTTTATTACCTTGTTTAAAAATATTATTTTGATTAATTACTCAACTAGCCTAGGTAGTATAGTTCCTAGAATCGGATAAATATTACTCATTCCGTCCAGAATTAAATATGAAAATTTTTGTTTTCATCCGAATGAAGTAAACAGAGATATAATCGGTCGCAGTAGTCTCTTCACATCACATTTCTGTCATTGATTCCCATTCCAAAACGTGTTGATCAGTAGTTTAGGACAGAAAGGTGCTGTGCAGTGTTTAAGTCTATATAAGGCACGTTGGATGTGTTTTATTTTTGATATTTTTAATACTGGGACTCATTGACAAGGACTTTTCTTGTCCATGGGGCCATGGCTTTGCACGGTCGTTTTCCTACATTAACTACATTATATGGCCGGTGAGTCGGTGACTAGCTAGCATATGTATGGTTCCTTGAATATAATAGATATTACTCATTTTGTTTGGAACCAACTTTTTATTTTCATTAAAAATAAAGAAAGAACTTATCGAATTATGATTAATATTAATATAATAATAATACTATAATGTATTGTCAGATACATAAATCATTTAAATTAAGAGAGCGAATGTTGAGAACCATAAATTAGTGGAATATAGATCTCTTAAATAAATAAGATTATTGCTGAAAATTTGGATAAAAAAAATGTTTATTTAATAAAAATAGATATTCAATTTCGAACAAACAAAAATAGAAATGTTGATATTCAATTTGGGACGGAAGAAGTATAAGAGTTCACTTTTGATGAAAATATGTTTTTATTATTTATTATTATTATTTAGTGTAGTATTTTTAATATAACACTTACATATTTTATCTATCATATTAATCTATTTTAATTTTAAAAAATAGACATAATAAATGAGAATATTTGTTTGCAATTCCTTCTAACATCTTATATTCTTATATTTGGAAAGAGAGAGAGAGAGAGAGAGAGAGAGAGCAACTTCGAAGTAGAGGATATTAACAAGTGCCTGCAGATTGTCTTGCATGTGCTTCTTTTACATACGTGTTTCGGCGGCTTTCTTTCGCTTTCATCCTTATTCATTGTATAGGACCGGTGAGTAGCTATCGATACTATGGGACTCGGTGACTAGATGGCGTGTGCTTTTATACTTTCGCACAATTTTAATAGATATGATGGGACTTCCATTTTGACCAGTTTTCTCTTTTCTTTCACATGCAACTCCATAAAGTAATTACAAATAACTACTCAATTTTGTTTTTTAGAATTACTCATTTAGGTTTTGAGATGTTCGAAATTACATTTAAAATATTTAATTCTTTCACATTTCAATTCTTCATGTGTGAGTTAGGTACATGTCCATTTTTCCCTTCTTTTTTTAACCAAGATTTTTTAGTTTGCCAATTTTTTATTGAATAGTCCAGAAAAAGACAAAATTGTGCAAAAGTAAATAAAGGCAGAGACCAAATATACAAAAGATAAAAATTTAGGGTTTTATGTTAATGTTACCTTGACCATAATCTCTACTGCTCAATTTGTGAGAACCATTCTTCTTCGATTTTACCAAAACCTCTTCGATATTAATGAAAGCTCATTCAACTCATAGGGTTCTACTCCAATGCAACCTTAATATCTTACAAAAGAGAAGCTCTAGTTCTATCCCGACTCTATGCAGAGAAGAGATAATTAGGCTCAAGAAAATCTTTTCTTTGATGAAAATACTAAGATTGCTTGCAACACTAGAAGAAATTCATCGAGATATATAATTAAGAAGGATAAATTTTTTGCTTAAGAACAATTTTGTAACTCAATCTCAATTATTGCATAGTCAGTCTTATATTATTGTGAAAAACAGACTAAGAAGGGGTATTGATACCTCTGCTTCCTATTTCCTACGAAGAATAACATTTAAGAAGATTTTTGAGTTTTTACTTCTTTTGTCGAGGTTTTGGTTTCAAATCAAGAAAATTATCAATTTTTGTTCTCAAATTATTTTTCATTCTCAGCGTTTGGCCAACTGCAGCTCAAAACATCATTTTTCTAACCGGAAAGAGATGAATTTAAACAAACTAACTACGTTTTCCTCCTATACGCCGGCGCCTCACTTCCTCTTCCTCTTATTTTTCACACTATCAGCAGAAAAAAATTCGAATTCTTCGTCCCCAATTGAGCAAAGAAATATTTTCGAGTCAGTTTGTTATCAGATTCAATAAGCTGGGCAACTCGAGGAAATGAAGAAGGAAAGCAGAAATAATTGGGGTGGTCACAAATAATTCAATTCATGCAGGTGTATTTTTTCTCTATCACAATTTCAAACCTTTGATTGCCCCTAGAAAAAGAAAAAACAAAAACGCTATAATGAGACGGACCACATCGTCCTCTAGTTCCTCACCACACTCAAATAGTGATAGCTGTTAAACATGTGATTTTTTGTTTTCAACATACGTGTTTCATTGTCCATGGCTCTCGGTGACTATAGCAAGATGATAAGACAAATACATATTAACACTCTTTCAATGTTTATAAGTAATTTGATAATTTGTTGAGCATTGAAGGGAGTTTAGCTACCTTCCTACCAGTCCCCTATAAATACACGAGTTTGCATGGCCACTTCCACACAGCATTCTCAAACAGAAACAAGAAAAGGAAAACTTGCTCGAGAGAGAAAGAATGGCAAGCAATGTGTTCGGAAACCCTGTTACAGATGACACTGTGAGATTAATTTATCCAAATTTGACTCAAATAACTGCCCAACACAGAGCACAAGTGGCTTTGCAGTACATGAACGCAGACGAAAAGGCGATCAATGTGAATCGGTTTGTGCACAACCTCAAAGCAGCCTATGGGACTGGAACGTCAACCCTCTGCATGATTTACAATGCCACTGGAGGGAACTTGACATTCGCCCTCAAACACACCTGGGAAGGTGCAGTTTGGCGATCCCCTTACCCTCATATCATTCAGAATGGGCAATGGGCTGGTTTTTTGCACGTTCGTGGTAGACTGATGGGTCCTTCTAAAGAGGCTGTTGTATATAGCGGCCAGAACAATGCTGGATCTGGTTGTGATTGGATGTTGGCTTGGAACACTTCCCGCATGAATTACCAGAATCGCGTGAGTAGCATATAATTATTTTTTAATGCATTATTTTTATACAAGATATATTTTAATAATGTTAAGCTTGGCTTGCTGCAGGTATACACTGAAATCCGTGCGAGGAACCATTTCTCTGTTGATCGTTGGAACTACATCGATAGTTTGATGGAAGGACAAACTAATAATCATTCTGATACATGGAACGGATGCTTCTCCTCCAGTTCAATTGGCGCCGGCAGTTCTCCAGAATTTGTTTCAGTAATGACCTTGGATGGCCTGGATGCCAACTATCAGGCAATGGCACGTGATGTGAGTGTGGTATCACAGTCCCTTGATTCCAAGTATGTGGATGATGGGGATGATGCAACTCCTGCTGAATAATCAAGCACCTTCCTTATGGCATTGGACCAATTTAATATTATGTTGCAAAAATAAAATGCTCAGCGAAAACATTTTATTAAAATATTTTTGCTGAGAATGTTAATTCCTAAAATAATAGTTATTAAGTGTGTTTCAAATAATTTGGAAGGAAGATTCTTATATGGATCTGAAATCTGATTGATATATATTTCTGGACTGCAAGTATTGTAATACTTTTAAGGTACAACGTGTAATGTAATTTTTTAGTATTTGTTTTCGTGTGTCCAGCTCTAAGTAGCAATAGAACTACTACTAATTTCTTATACTCGTCCTTTTGGCGATAAATCCACTACTAATTGATTATACTTATTCTCCACAAACAAATTAATAATAATAATAAGAGTGAATGTAAAAAAAGGTCACCTTACTTTCACTATATCCTACAAAATGTCACATTAAGTTGTGTTTCTAAACTACATTCAATTATAGTTTTATCTATAACAAAAGCAGAATATATGACTACTACATAAGCTTGCAACGAAGCACAATGGATACAAAAGTTATTAGAGGAGGTTGGATATAAGTAGGATAGTATTGACATATTTTGTGATAGTCAAAATGTTTTGCACATTGTAAATATGCAAAAGATTCACGCTGATGAGAAACTAGAAGATGCACATTGATTACAAAATTGACATAAGTGTGGACAAGTGTGGGAGTCCAATTGTTTTGTTGAGATAGTGGTACGTGTGTGGAATGCTGGGAAATGGATTTGCTACTGCCACATTTCATACGTAGAGTTGCAATTTGTTTCTTAAACTGATGGCAAAAACAATTGGTCTCTTCCTATGACTGAATTATTTTCCTTTTTCTGAGAGGTCATATTTTTTCATTCCATTTAAGACGTTCCATTCCATCTCAGTGCATTTGATAGCTTAGAAAGCAAAGCCCGAGAGAGAGTAAAAGTATTATACTTTCTTGTATCTCATTTTTTAATAATAAATTATTTTTCTTGCCGGTGGAATCCAATAGGATAGCCATAATCCAACAAAAAAATGGGCAAAATAGGAATCCAGACCAAATAAAAATAGCAGCCCCAAGGTTACGCATTCATTATCCTCTTATTCAGTTAATAGATTGTCATATGTTTTAGTGGCCATGTATTTAGTCAAGTAATTGTCTTAGTAGATAGGAGAAGTTAAATAGGACTTATACGACTTCTATTTGTGGCTTGGTAGTGAATAACAAGTTGTTTTATTAGCACACCAATGTTGAGAAAAATGTCACAATATAGAGAAATAAAAATTTGAGAATAAAAACAAACACATAACACAATAATTATAACGGAAACTCCAACACAATAGAAAAACCACTGTTGTGAAAGACAACCTAAGAAAGTTCACTGTGTAAAACAATTATTACAACTTACTTAATAATTTTCTCACACTCAAAATAAATATAATTACTGATTAAACAAAAAAAAAATATTTTTATTTATTTTATTATGTTATTTGTGTTTAATTTCATTTAAGTTATGTTATTTTATAATTATTTTACATTTCCTACTAATATTTTTTGTTTGTAGTGTTTTTAGATATTTATTGTGTTTTTGTAAAAAAAAAAAAAAGTGACACGTGGCAGTGCCACGTCAATCGCTGCATCAGCAAAGGGAGCGAACCAGAAAACGACACGTGGAACTCGGCTTTCATAGAGGCGAGAAACAAATGCGTAGACGTTGGCGACGTGGCTAAATCTGGATGCATCTCGCCTTTGCCAAAGGCAAGAAATGTGCCAGCACGCGCAAAACGGATGGTGATCCGTGTGTTAAATTTCTGACCAATCATAGGGCGACACGTGGCATGGGTGACGGCTGAAGAAGGTCGCAACCAATTAGATGGCGACACGTGGCAGGTGATGCAATTTCTCCACTTCACGCGTTATGTCTCAACTTTCCAGAAACTCCACTTTGTCCCCCACTACTTTTATTTTTTGTCATAGTTTATTTATTTTTATTCCAAATTTACCTCTGTAAATTTCTATAAATTGGGCATGAAATTTACTATGTTTCTACAACCTTCTACAATAAAAAACTCTGCCAAATTTTCTTACCAATATTTTGTAATAGATCTTAGGTATTTTTAGGAATTTTTAAAGTTTATTTTGGAAGGTTTTTAGATGAGATTTCAAGAATATCGAGGAACTACTACCGGGAGAAATCCAAGGAAATTTATCCTTCTTATTCTTGATTTCAATTCATAAAATTCTTCATTTGAGTCATGTATTGTGAGTAGTTTAATTACCGTTAGTAATGACATGTATTAAAGTTATTAATTAATGAGATTTTGAGATAATTACCGTTGCATAGAACATTGGAGTTTATTTTGGACGAGGACTAAATTAATTTAAACAATGGTCGGTTTTACCACTTTAACTTCTAACTTTTAATTACTAAATTTCTAACTTTTAACTTTTACTTTTCTGTTATTTAATTTTTGTATTTACTTTTCGTTATTTATTTTCTGTATTTATTTTCTGTCTTTTATTTTATTGTACTATTGGTAAGTAAAACACCAAATTTACTTTTCGTACTTTAAATTCCGTAAATGTGGAGAGTAATATCTTCATCTTTTATTCTTTTGTACTTTTTATTGTAGGAGTTAAAATCTCCCTATTTTTACTTTTTATGGTTGGTAAAACCGCCAAATTTATATTTTCTTTACTATTTGTAGTTTTGTAAATATATAATTGTGTAACCATTTTCTTGTATTTTTCAGGTTTAATTGTCCAAATTTGTTTAATTATTTTAGTCCTGTTATTTAATAAATTGAGTATTTATATAATTTCAGTTGTTATTATTAAATAATCATGATTAATCATCTAGGATTATTAATCTTTGATTGATAATCATAGTAGCATGTGTTAGTTTAATTAAGTTGCAGCTCTTGGCTTAATTAATTTAAAAGGGAATTATATGGTTTAAATTATGTTTAATTGAAGCTCATTATTATATATAATTTAATGTTGGTGATGGCTTATAAACTTAATGTAATTTAATTAAATATTCTATTCATGATAGTTGGTAGTGATATTTAATTAAATTAATAATTAATTTGTCTGAGCTGATCGGGATTAATCTAATTAGTAAGGATAGGAATCTGTTTTAGCTGATCGAGATTCTAAAATCAACTACTCAATAAGTTCTATATCAATGATTTATCCCATTAAATAAATAATTTGATACAAGTTCTTTACTAACGTCTTTTATTAATTTCTTTTAATTAAAAAATATTTTTATAATTAATTATTAAAAAATATATATATAAAAACAAATTTATTTCTTTTAAGTTTGTTTAATTTAGTTTTGTCTTTATATAATTTTAAAAATCCTCCAAAATTTAATACTTGATTAATAAATTTGAATTTAAGAATTTTTTACAAATCTCCGTTGATACGATTCTTATTTGCCATATCTATATAGGAGTATTAAAGGTTAAATTTGATAGTCACACGACAGACTCGTCAATTACACTCAAAGAATTTCCCTCTAAATTCTCTTCTAAAAATTAAAATTTGAGAATAAATCAAACAAACTCACAACACAATAATTATAGTGGAAACTTCAACACAATAAAAAACCACTATTGCAAAAGACAACCTAAGAATGTTCATTATGTAAAAAATTATTACAACTTAATAAATTTTTCACACTCAAAATAAAAATAATTACACTCAAAGAATATCCCTTTAAATTCTCTAACTCACAAGCTTATCATAAGCTTTAATTATATTCTTGTGGGAATTCTATTTCTCTCTAACCCTCCCTTATTGGATGCACTAAGAAGCCTTGTATTGCCTTCCTTTTACAAGCAAAAAATCAGCTTTTAGATAAAGAAAAATTAAACACGCTTTTTTTACAATATTCTTGGATGTACATTCACCTAACAAATTAGGTGTGTCTCCCACTCTGAAATATTGGGGTGTCTCTCCAAAGACAAACACTATTATTTTTTTCATCGGTTTTTGACTTTGAATTGTTTACCGCTCTATCTGAATTTTTAATTTTTTCAAACAATATCTTTTGACAAGGTCAAGTTGTCCACACTCCCAACAAATTTGTTTCTTGTCCTTGAAGTTCTTTTTCTTCCCATCTGATGAGTGAATATTTTATTCACTAATTTAAATACTTTTAATCTTAATATTAAGTTAGTTTTCGAGTTTTTTTTGTGTGTTTTATGTGTTTTTGTGTTATTTTTGCATATAAGGAGGAGTTACTAAAAATAATGAATTTGGAAACCAATTTGGAAAAAGGATTACAATTTGAAGGGGATTTGTAGATATTTCTGAGAAGGACTTTGGCATTGAATTAATTTGAGTCCAGATTTTACTGCACTTTTGAGATTTGACAGAAGTTCCAATTATGCCATTATGAAGAAAAAAAAATAATAAGTCTTTCTTTTAAAAAGGAGTCGTGAAACAAAAGGAAATGGAGAGGAGAGCTCAAACAGAGAAGCCCTAGAGAAAATTTAGAGAGACCTGGGAGAAAAACGCAGAGAAAAAAAAAAGAAGAATAGCTTTCTTGGAGACAAGATTAAATCTTTCAGCTAGAGTTTTTTCTAGACTAGTTTCTCTTTTCGTTTTTATTTTTTTTATGTTTTTTTTTCAGATTTTTGTAAGGATGTTTACTTTTAAGATTATGAACTAAATTTCTTTTCTAGGGTTATGATGTAACCAAATATTGAGTATTATTGTTTTTTCCAATTCAATAGATTGATGTTTATTCCATTAATATGCTAAATATTCTGATAGGCGATCACCTTTTGCATGATTTAGAGATTCGATATGAGACCAAGAGGAGATAATTGAATTTGTCATAATAAGAATATCATGAGTTTTATATGATAGAGATATACCTATTTAACTTGTGCAGTATAATGAATCTTTTGTGCTTAATGAATTTTGATGGGTTTAATTTATCACAGAGATGTAGAGAAATTGCTCATTGAGACAATTTATTAACTCTTGAGAAAGATTAATAAATATATTAGAAAGATTCATTGGCAGCATAGGAATAATTCATTACTTTATTGAATTGGAGAACTTTAGTAGGATTTATCTTGGTAAAATCGAAAACTCTAGGCCTTTTCATATATTGATTCATCCTTGAGTTCAAGTTTTCTATTTTCCTATTTTAATTCTAATTAGGTAGAAAATCACCATCTTAAGACATTTGTTCAGATAAAATTAGGATTAACATAATTACGTTAATTAATACAATTCAGTCTTTGTGGGACGATACTTGAATATTCACTCTATATTATTTGTTTGATAGCATGCACTTGTGTTCATAATTTTCACAACACCATCTCTGGCTACCTTCAAAGCCGAGTCATGAAGCAGAACATTATATCTACCCTTTAGCCTCATTTTTTTGAATAAAAAGTTTGCTGGTGACTTACAATAATACAATATTTTATTTCTCATGAATCAAAATGGGCTTTATATGTTCATAAGAATGTGAAAGAGACAAATAAAGCTCAATAATACATCCTCGTCATATACCTTCACTCCAATAGCTTCCGGTTATGAAATGATATCATTTAAGACACTCAGATGATCAAAAATAATTGAGCCTTCATTCATACGTAGAGTATGAAACTAATCCTTAAAATACATTCAATTAGAGACACTTTTTATCTGATACATGCCTTCAAATAAAATTCTTTCCAATATATATAAGTCGTAAACATATTTTTTTATTATGTTTGGTTTCAGGGGAATAAGCATAATCTTTGTTTTTGTTTTTGAGTGACATATTGGTGTGGCTATTTTGTACTAGTCTGTTACTGGGTTTTGAGTAACTGTTTTGTTCTTTGGATGTTTTATCGGCCGGCTGAAACAATTTAGCCTTCAAGGTTGGGCTTTGTGAGGTGCTTTTGTAGTTTTCTTGTTTGGCTTGTTTTCTTGGGCAGTTTGGTGGTTTTTGGTGAGTTAGTCTTTAGTCTAGTCTGGGAGTTTTTGTGGGCATGCTTTCTTGCTGAACTGACCTCTTGTATTCAATGTTCATTCATAAATGGAATGCAAAAATAGAAGCGCACACTCCAAGTGACCACTCATTTTAAATGGCTCCAAACCCCACTTAGACTCCACCACAATTATTACATAAGCCAGAATCCATTCTGCCCTTAATTTTATCAAACCAAGAAGACAAGCTAAACTCAAGAGTTTAATTAAGGCCACGTAATAAGACAACCAATATTGCATACAAAAACAATAATTGCAATAAGACAAAAGATACTCACCTCAAAGAGCTGCAGACACAGTGCACACCACGCACCAGATCTCCAATAAGACAAAAAGGAAAAGGAAACTTTGGAGACTAGGGTTTTTGCTATTTGTTTTTTATTGTATCTGAGTGATTCTACCAAGTGTGTCAGCAAGGAACTTGCCTTCACAATATATATGAGCAAAATGTCCTTTCTAGATCTTTGGATGGTACAGCATTTTTATTGATTTAAATGTCTTGTTACTATGTTATTTAATTAAAATCATTTATGTTTGGTACCAAATAATAATAATAATAATAACAATAAATGTGCTTAAAAAAATAATAACAATAAATATTTAAGGTAAAATATATTTTCTTACTTTCTTATTTACAAAAATATTGATTAATTTTTGTTTTACTTTTTTAACATTTTTTTGAATAGATAATATAGTTCAATTTTAATAGAAACGATAAATTATTTAACAATTAATATTCCAATCCAATTCTAGTACTCTTTTCATTCAAAAATATAAGTTGATGATCTTACTTTTACACAAACCATTAAAATTATTTTATTCTTAAAATACCTTTAATTATTATGTCTTGGAACGAAGAAATAAAAAAAATATTTTGAGAATAAAAAAATAGAAAGGCTCTGTGAAGAGATGAAAATAAGAAATGAAAATAAAAAAGTCAATGGTGAAATATACATAAATTTTCATAAAATGACTTATATTTTAAAACAAGAAAAAAGTTATTAAACGATTTATACTTCTAGGCGAAGGGAGTAATATATTAATGAAAAGTATAGTAATAAACTAATTAAGATTATAATAATGGATAATGTAGTCTAATATAACAAGTGATTAATTTATTATAATCAATTTTCCTTTAAAAAAATAGTACGATCAATTATTTAATAATTACTATTCCAATACAATTATAGTAGTAAATTAATGTTCATTACAGTAGTAAACTAATTAAGCTAATAATAATGGATAATTTAGTCTAATATATCAAGTGATTAATCATATTATTAAATTAGTATTGATTTCAAAAAAATAGTATAATCATTTTTCTTAAGAAAAAGTAGTATATTCAATTATTTAACAATTACTATTACAATACAATTATAGTATCAAATTAATGGGCCTTGTAGTAGTAAAATAATTAAGATTATACTAATGATATTGTAATTTATTTTCTAATTATTGAGAATATCCCTATTTTAGGGCAAAATAGAAGTAGATTATCGATCGTCAAACAAAAAACACATGGTTCATGACAAAATCAAGTCAAAATTGGTCAATTATAGGAGGAAACACACATACATCAGTAACATTATTGTTATTTGAATAGTAATTTACTCTTATTTATAAAGAATTATTGTAAATTTAATGTTTAAGCAAAAGTATACATGTAATTAAGATCTATAAATTTTTAAATTATTAATTTAAGCAAATTATCCTTCTTTATTTTTCAAAATTAATTAGTACAATTTTTAGTTAACTTTTATTAAGAAATTATACAACATGAATAAATTGGTGTTTTCACATAAAACTATATTGTTCAACTATAAAAACTTATATTAAATTATTGACAACCTTTAAGTCATGACCAAATGTAATTAACCGAGATGCATTTACAAAAAAGGACTAGTTATCAATTAACAAAAAAGAAATCACACTAAAAAGAAATTAGAAAGTGGAAATTCCAGTAAAAACAAAAGAAAAAAAAGAAAAGAAGAAAGAATGTTATCCCCCGCCCTTCTCTCTGCTGCCGTGAAGGCTTTGTGCTGTCTTTGCCACCACTCCATCTCATTTTCCACTTAAATTGGATAATTTTGATATTTTCTATTTTCTTTTCTACTTAAATCGAATAATCTTTGTATCCTTATTTTCCACTTAAATCGGATAATTTTGATATTTTCTATTTTCTTTCCCACTTAATCGAATAATCTTTGTATCCTCATTTTCCACTAAAATCGGATAAATTTTGTATCCATGGAAACGGATGCAATCCAATACCTATCTTAACCCTTCTTTCAATAATCCATTCTAAGTGCCATAATATTTCCGTGCTGGATCGGATAAGAATTTAGCCTGAATTGGGTCTCTCCCCCAAAACCCTTTTCGAGACACCCTCGTGATTCAAACCCACCACCTTTCCCCGAACTTTAATATGTTGTGTATGTGATTTTCACATTGAACCTTGGATATTTCTCAAATGAAATAAAACATTCAGTGACTAATGCGATCTGTTATATGAAAATTTACTTGGCTTCATTTTCCTGGAAATCAAAACAGAAAGGTATTTCCTCAAAAAAAAAAAAAAAAAGAAGAATAGTTATTCCTGGCATGAAGAATGCATATGGTTAAGCTGGTCAAATAAGACCATTTCACAATATAGTGCGCAATAATTGCATGTCACGACTCACTCCAAATTTACAGGTTTGTGAAAAAGTATTCATTAAGTAATCGTCTGGTTTAGTCTTGATGTGAAGGATGTCGTTGGCAGCAAATGATGCAGAAGAATTTTAAGTTACATGAATGTGCTAATTAAGCATTTCAAGGGCATTTTCTTTGAATATAAGAAGCTCCATGCTCTTCGAATCTGTCATCCACAGGAACAAGGAAGTGAAGTGATCAGGACACTGAAGAAGATGACAGATAGTGCTTACATAAAGAGTGGCAAGGAGCGAAAAGACGCAATGGTCCTTACTCTGATTTTGAAAACCACATTTGCTGGAAGGAGCCTAATGAAGCCAAAATACTTCCACCAATCCAAACACTGCAATTAATTCATTAGTCAATAAGATGAATAATAAATTCTTAAGTTGGGAGGATGAAAGAAGTTGAGAGTTTGAAGTCAAGTTATTCTACCTGAATCTTCTTTCTGTTGCATTCCCGCTTGCCACAACTTTCACTCTAGCTGCTTGAGGAGATTCCTGCAGAAAGATAAATAGATAAAAGAGAGTTAGAATAATTTAATGAAAATTACGGAGGAAACACTGGGAACATAGAAAACACCAGGAAACTTTTGGGAGCAAGAGCATATGCAGTACCCCCCCCCCCCAAAAAAAAAAATACCCTTTTTGGTGGGATGGGATGTGAAGTGGATCTTGGACTTGATTAAGAAAATCATACCTCCAGCAAGTCTTTCTCAAGACGTTCTTTCAGCTGCTGCATTGATGCTGTACCACCGGCAAGCTGCAGATGCGACATTGAAAATCAAAATTAGATGAGAACTTACAAAGATATTTATGAATGATTAGAATAAACATGGCCAAAAAACGTGTTCAACTTCCATCAAGGAATGTAAGAGTGACTCAAATATGTAGTGCGCGTCTGAAATGGATAAAATGAAAGTAGGAGCTGGTTTCAGATATTTGTGTTGAGGGTTGAAATTTTACCAATATACTGCTGTATAGCTCTCTCCTTATGTCCACATCACACTTGTTTATGCTCTCTATAACCTGAAAATTCCAAAGAACTTGAATAAGCTGGGAGAAAATAGATATATTAGACATAATGTTCCAATCCAAGCAAAAATCAACATGTAACAGAGAGGAATCACCAATTGCGGTAGGCCACGAACTGAGGGAGCAGTCTCTGCAAAATTTTCCATGCCAGGAATTGTCTGACATATCAAATCATTACAGTAAAAAGCAAATCAAGGACAAAAAAAATTGTCAGAGCCTAGGAATTTGAAATGACTTACTCGAATAAATGCACGTGATATCTTTTTGGGGAGGAGGGTAGGGGAGGGCGACAAGAAATACCATACCATCATAAGACAAACTCTCAATTCCACCAAAAGAAACTTTTAACCACATTGCACTTGAAGAGTTGTTTTTTTCCCTCTGTCCTTTTTTTTTTTTTTTTTTTTTTGTGTTATCCTTCATTTTCTTCCTCAAACTGGTCAATAGGTTAAATGCCCAAGCAGAATAGTAGAAAATGCACTTTAAAGCAAAAATGAAAATAATTGTTACCAAACTCTAGATAATAAAGCTCAAAACAATACCTCAAAAACATTTACAACAGATGGATGGCAGAATGATTGTTTAAATTTGCATACCATGATGGATATAGTAGCCCTCATGAACAATAGATCAGCAGTAAAAAAAAAATTGAACAAAGTAATAAAACCACCTGAGCCAAGGATGGATTGAACAGGATGTCAGGAGTCTTGAATCTGTCTGCTCCAATTTCTATCGTCCTGGGAACATAATATAATAAGCAAAATCATAGAGCAAACTGGAATATATTGTAAACATGCTGGCAGAACTGGCACATTTTATAGGCATGCAGTAATAACAAGAGAATTTTGTTCGTTTACAGTAGTAAAGATTGGACATCTAACAGATCTCTAATGAATATTTGGAGCAGTATGGTCTTGTATTTCATCAGATCAACTCCTATAAGGATTTCATCAAGTATGAGCTTCAGAAGCTTTTTGATTTTGCTGGGGAAATCATGGTCAAAACGGGCTATGATCCATCAAAGAGGGGTGATGGTGAAGAGTTTACAGAGGAAAATCTACAGAAACTCTACCTAAAACCCATCCTCTTCCTAGAGAACTGAATGGCCTTTGGATATATACGATATAGATGAAAAGTAACCCATATCTGTTATGTGAACCTTTTCTAGTAGATATCAACAAATTGTGATGATGAATACTTACTGTCCATCAGGAAGCTCATAAGGTGTCATTGGAATATTTGAGTATGATTTATCTGGGAAAAAAAATACACATCACAGTTTTCCAAATTTCTTGCAGGAATTTAAATAACACAGGATTAATGCATATAGCAAGTATATGAATAAAAAAGCATCTGACAGAACTTTACCAAAACGATTGTCATTTCTTATTCTATCATGTGGACAACAAGTACATAAAGAAGACCAGAAAAGTACCCGATACAGTTATTTAGCCTTTTTCTATCTCCCATATTATCACAAACGATGCCTAGAACCTCCAAAGCAGGTAAATCTAGAAAAAAGAAGAAAGATTTTTAGTCTCATTGTACACCCATTTGATATTAGAGAATACATGGTTTGGTCAAGTTCTTTTATCCTGGGTAATACCATTTTTAATTAATAGTTACAGAAAATGCAAATTAGATTAATACATCTTTTTCAAAAAAAAAAATTCATAGAATAGTACACCGAAGTCCAAAATGGTTAGAGAATTTAGTCAGTCTAGGAATACAAACCATCATATAGAGTATCTGGAACTCGGCATACGCATTCTTTGATATCACTGGCAACAATCCTCTGCAACAAGAAAGGAATATTTAGTAGCACTATTTAGTTGTGTTTATACAGACAAAGAAATATTATTAACCACAGTAACAAACCTGGCAATAAAGCTTGTAACTTTCAGCTGTATTTGGGAAATCAAGATCCACTATCTATGAGGTTTAACAAATAATATATAAGAAAAGTAACAGAAGTACTGAGCACATGAAAACATCATTAACAAGCACAGGGAGAAAATATAGGATGGGAGACAAACATTAGCTTCAGATCATAAAAAATTTGACATGAAAAAAAATCCTTTTTGACCTACCCTCGCCTCACTAAAAGTAATATCAAATCTAAACTGGCTGAGGATTGGTTTCAAAACACTGATGTTATAGAACTGGCATAAGGATATGGTCAAAGATCACTATCATTGAAGACATTACAAGGAATAGCAGATCTCATTTCCATATGGCCTTAGACTTTGCGTCTAATGTTTGGAGTGTCAGAAAAAAATGCAGATTGATTTATCCAAAAATTGGCAAGAATTTATATGTTTAAAGGTGTGTTAATTTGATGTAATTCTAGATGGTCTGTGCTGTTTTATGAATGTTTTACTTCCCTTTCTTTTTTCCTTTTGCTTATTGGACGTTTTGGAGTGAAACTGTGAAGAAACAAGGCTGCAAAATGAAAAAACGAGCGAGGAAGGAAGAAGAACTGTAATACACATTTTATAGTTTAATGGGCTTCATTAATTTTCCTATTAGTTTTAATTAACCCAGCCCATTAAGGTTTTTATCTCTCACATATAAATAACACAAAGGTTAAAACATTTAATCTTTTTTTTTCCTTTAATCACGAATTCTGAGCTAGGTAAATTTTTTTACCTTCTCAGACACGGCAGCCACCACCAACGCCGCCATATGATTGGCCATCGGTGGCAACAATAAGCCTAAAAATCATTTTTCTCCATCATTTAGCCTCCCATATTCAAGGATTCACAGTGTTTTCGAAAAAATACTCCCTAGCTTCTTTTTATTTATTTTTCCAGTGAATTTTTGGTTTAGGAGAAGGAATAGAGGAGGGTGGCAGAGAGAAGGAAGATTAGAGGAAGGGAGGGGGGTGGGCAGAGGGGAGTAGAAGGGCCAAGAGAAGGAAGAAGAGAGGGAAGGAAGGGGGACGGGCCCAGGGGAGAAGAAGGCTGAGAGAGGGAGGGAGAAGAAAGGGAGAGGTGGGCAGCCATGGGAGAGGGAGGAGGAGGAAAAGGAAGAAGGGAGAAGAGGAAGGGGGGTGGTGGCTGGTAGGCAGTAGGGGGGCGGCAGAAGAAGAAGAAGGGAAAAAAAATAGGGTTAGGTTTTTTGAAAAAAAAATGATATAATTAGGCGGCGTATTTTAGTAATTTTAAATTCTCTTTTTTGTAAATAGGTCTTTAGAGTTTACAAATCCTAAAATTTCCTCAAATTCAGATACGAATTTACAAATTATCCATAAATATTTTAAGATTTTCAAATTAGTCTTCAAATCTTTCTAGAATTTTCAATTTGACCCCAAACTTCTTAAACATTATATTTTTATCCAATTATTTTTAGAAATTCCCTTTTTATACCACAAGCCTTGTTGAAATTCTGTTTTAACCCATATTTTCAAAATTTTCATTTTTAGTCCCTAAACTTTCAGAAATTACAATTTGACCCTTGAACTTTTCTAAAATTATAGTTTGACCTCAAACTTTTCCAAACTCGAAAATTAACTTTTTCATATTCCAAAAGTGTTCCCAAATCTTTTAAAATGCAAAATATTTCATTTAACTTTTCAAAAAATCATTTTTTTTTTTTTTTTAAAGGTTCTGATTCATTAAATACTTTCAATATAGGAAACAAAGACTTAGGGAGCTAGTTTTTTCAAACCATTTAGCACACATTTATATATGCTTTTGAGGTAAGAGTTCTAACCTTATTAAATTATTTAATTCTCTATAATTACATATTATATGTGGTATTTATTCTATGATTAAATGTATACTTTTAAATTCTATTATGTGTACAATATCTCTATAATTGCGCATATAAATGTCTATTGCATATGTCATCAAATAACAGGGCCTTAAGCTTGATAAAACAGAAACCTATGTTCGATTGAACAGGGTTTTAGCCCAATTAAAGAGAAGTTTATAATTCGATGACATACGTTGATCATTTATGTTTACATGATATTTTCAATGTATATATTCATGTAAAATGTAATAAGTACTTAACCTATATATTATGTTTAGAGGTTGATGCGTTACGATACAAGGACGAAAAATGACCAATCATTTATGAATTTTGAACTTGATTTAAATTATGTTCACATTTTTTAACTATAAATATTTATGTTTATGTTTTACTTGGTATAAATATTTTATTTTGGTAAAGTTTGTTTTTTTGTTCAAATTTATAATTTGATACTTATTTGAAATTAGGAATTTTTGATTCACTATTTGAAAATTTTGATTGTTTTAAATTAAAATTGTTCATTTGACTGACTTTTATACTATATTTTCTATTTTGAGTATTATTAGGAAATCTGAAATGTTACAAGAACCAATCAAATGACCAGCCAAGGCACCAGAACTAGAAAAATGACTAGCTCATGCAGCAAAACCAGTCAAATGACCGGCTCGAGCAGGAAGGCCGGCCAAAGGGCAGGTAACACCCATGTTGTGATAAATTTTGGGGGTTTGTGTCTATTCGAACACATGTTTATGAACATAATTGTTATTTTACATTCCATTTTCATGTATAACTCAATTCTAACTTGTATTAGGGGGGTTTAAGGAACTACAAAAGGACATCTTTTGTTAGTTTTTAAATAACCTGTGACTTACAGAACACTTTGTAACTTCAGGAAGAAAGCTTGGAGGCGAAGAAGGATTGCAAGACATTGGCTTCTGATTGATGAGTTCTATATTCTCTCTTTTTTTGCGCTTTTCAATTATGGATAGAGAGTAAACACCTTAGTTAGCAAGGATATGCGATTCATTTATGTTTATATGGGATTAACAATGGAAAAGCGAATCGAAGGGAAACATGAAGCACTGAAATCTGTAAAAGTTTCCAATTTGACCTGTGCATCTGTGTTTGTGTGTGTGTTTTCTGGGAGTGATCTGGAAGAGGGTCTGGGAAGGAGGAAACAGTGATATGGAAGAACATTCATCAGGTAAGGGAAAAATCACCCGAAATTCTCCTGGCCGAATTGCTTTTCTTTTAAATGAATATTGTGGTTTTATCTGCAAAGAGAAAATAGAGAGAAAATTATATATATAAATGGTCAGATCAACAAAGTTGATCCATGTGTTCAAGAGAGAGAATTATTTGAAGTGAAAGTAACTCACTGTAACAATGCCTTTAGTCTCCAGACTTTTCATCAAGCAGTCAGTAAGGAATTCTCCCCCGATAGGAGATGTTGCCACAGCCTATGTGAAAAGAAAAGTTTACAAAAAATTATGGTGTGTAACTAAAATGAGAACCTAGACATAATTATTTGGCATTCATCATCAATGATGTTTTTTTTCTTTTTCCCCGTCAATTTAAGATACCAAGAAGTATAACTTTTGAATGACAACTAGAGAATCACAACTCACTGGAGACAAAAACTAATAAGACAGGTATGAAGGGAAAGATAACTTCTCGGATATGACAATTTTCTAAAGTAGTCTTCTTCCAAATAATGCATTCATCACATCTGGATGAGAATATTATTATTATTTTTTTTTCCGTGGGATTTTAGCATCAACAAGCGGCCGTTAGATGAAATTCTGTCATTTCATGTTCACCTCATTTCCACCCTAAATGTGATCACTAAATGGAGATATTCTCATTTCATGTTGATCAAATTTCAGCAGGGAAGGATGGAAGTTGAGTCTCTAAATGTGACACTTAAACCATCTCCACCCTGTAAATTTCTTCAATTAAACAAGCAAGCACATACATGTGATCACTTTGTCTCTCTCAAAAATTTTCAGCATAAAATCCTAAACTGAACATCATCAATGATTTCTAGCAAAGAGAACAAATATAACAGCACTAGAATTTTATTGTCAATTCAAGGTATGATCTATTTGTCAAAACTGGAATTTAGAAGAGCCCCCAGCAAGCTCCGAATAGATAATTACATAATCAACTAAGCTTAGAGAGGATACCTTTTGAAGTACATATCCCTCATGCACAGGGGCAACTGTGGTTGAACCTCCACCACTGAATCAATTAGTTGTATGCAGCAACCAATGTGTAAGTTTCTAATATTAGCATTAATAGTAGAATGACTAAAGAGAAAAACAGAAGAAATTCCAAGGGATTACAAAAAGGGGGGAATAAAAGATCTTCCAATCTAAAAAGCTAAACCCTTAGTTACAATAGTAGATTAAAAGAGGCCAAGCACAAACACGAGACCATTTACCTTGTAAGATATTACGAGTTCCAATTTCCATAATTAAGCAAGGAAGAACTTGCCAGAAGAATTGGTTAAAGGACAAGAAGAAAGAAAACACAAGGTAAAGACAACTTGGATACAGAATAACTGAAAGAAGTGGGATTTTGCGAGAGATTCCAAAGATATAAATGACTTCATGCCTGAACTTGGGTAGCAACTGGAATATAGAGATGAAAAGAAAAGGAAGAAAAGTAGATGGAGAGAAGTAGATGGAGAGAATTTAACTTAAATTTTAGGGCTGGCAATCAGTGGAGTTATATGCTTATTTGATAGTAGATACAAAATAACAAGAAAATAAACACACAAGTAATTTCTTGCAAAGCATCCAAGAAATTTAACTTGAGCAAGATAGAATGGATAAAGAGGATAATGCAGATTTAAATCCAAACCAGTCGAAAAACCTTATGAGAAAGAAAAGAGTAGCTGTTAGCAATGCACTCTTACCCATCAACTACTAAAGAAGTGGCACGTCCTGATGCAAAAGAAGTAAGCACCTGAGATGAGCAAATCATGACAATAATCTCAGTAATGATTCATACACAAAAGGAGGGGGCATTAAATCTTGCAGAATATTTCTCTGTGATAACGTTTAATCTATAAGAACCAAAAACTTGGAAATGGGTAGATGAACTTACAGCATTTTTAGCCAAAAATAATGCAGGAACCTGATATTTCTCAAACATGATCTCTGCTGCCCTAATAGATAGTTTGCCAGTCAAGTACAATCAAGAGCATAAATCACTATATGGTAAAAATCAGATAGAATAATATCCTTCCCAAAAAAAAAAAAAAAAACCTGCCTCTTCTTATAAAGGTAGGTACATGAGAACCACTATGGCTGAGTTAGTCACTTTACCATTATGCCACAAGAAAATTTATTTAAGAAAAATAAAAAATGACAGGGATTACAGACCTTCAGTTTCACATGTAAACCAAATGAAGATCATTGAGGAGGTAAACTCCAAACAGATAAAAAGTTGTGACTGTTGTATCAGTATCATATGTCAATGCAATCTATAAATGAATGAAATAAGCCCCATGCAGCAAAGAAGCACAAGGTTATGCATAAAGATGCATATGTATGCAAATCAAAACTACATGCAAACATTAAAAGGAAGGGTTCTGGCTTTCTGCTCACTTTTCTCTCTGTTGCTGGGTAGTAACACATGGCTCAGCAAGTAGCATTGGATGCTCCTTAGGATCAATCAAAAGGCAGTCCCTACATTTAACAGAGCAAGCAACAATATTATCTTAATGACCCTAGAGACAATGCTAAACTAATATAAACACGAGGGGGAAAAAAGGACAAAAAAATTGAAGGTGCTCGTTTGGCTGTACAAGAAAAAGAAAATAAGAAGACAAGCTTCCATTTACCAGCTACATATTATAAGAAACAAAAAGATGCATCTGCATATACAAGTAGCAGAAAATTTAAGATAGCTGCACTAGTACACAAAGGCGTATGCAGGATTTGAAATATTCATTCTATCAAGTGATGAGTAGAACAACAGACAGCAATATGCCATAAAAATAAAAATAAAAAGGCGAGAATCATAGTTCAAAGAAACAATAAAAGTTACTTGAAGGCATGATCCCATATGCTTTCAACAATATCCCAATCAGCAACTATTCCATCCTTGAAAGGTGATAGCACCTGTGCAAGTACCATACCATACGATTGTTAAGTCAAAACAATTGTGAACCAACAAGGGATTAAGATATTCAGTGGACTGACCTCCATGTGATCCCGGCGGTAACCCAAGGCTTTAGATCCTACAAACAGTTTGGGTTTACCACTGGATTTGGAATCTGGAATTGATTCAGAGTTCTTATCCAAGTTTTCTGGCTCATCAACAACCATTTGATCAACTGATCCAACCACCTAAAACAAATATAATTTTTAAGATAAAAATTAGCAATAAAGTAATGGCTGCAAAACAGAAGAAGAACGAATGATTTGCTAGTGAATGTGCATATTTACACATTAAATGGAAGATGCACTAAGATAGCTCAGCAACTACATGATGAAAGCTATATCGTGTCCAAGATCAATTTAAAACCCTTTTAAGCTGGCATGCAACTATCTCACAGAACAATGTTTGAAAACCTTTTCGCCACTTTACCAAAAAAATAGATATCCATAAAATCCAGCAGTCTGTGGTTGGGAATAAAGGACTTATAAAATTTCAGTGTATGTTGTTCACTTCTTTCGTCTATAAGTGGATATTGAATTAAAAAATTTATGGGATGAGATAAAACACTACTGGTTTGTACATAGAAGGATATACATATGATAATCCTTAGCATTTTAATCTGTAGTCTTTTAGGGACCTTACAGCAGAAAAAGAACCAAACTCTGAATTTGAATGCACTCATTGACAAATAAGAGAACTATATTTTACCTATACAATAAATGCAGTCATTAACTAAGGGTAAATCACAGATGAAATCAAATGAGATTCTTTACAATTCACATGTGGGGAAAACGTTCCCCCATTATGCATCTTCGAGGTGAATTTAGTCATAACAAATTGTTAGAAATGGTTATGGTACTATCTATTCCTGATGATCCATTACGACAATGGTTGATATGACTTTTAATTGTCACATATAGTTCAATTATAAGAAGATCATAATTCTCCAGAGGATCTTTAGCAAACACAAGATGTTGATCAAAATGAATCGTGGAATGCATAATAACAAAACCTAAGGCATCTCACAAAACTAAAATCCCATAAAGAGCAAGGCATGAACTGTAGAATCTAGATATTTCTAAAAGGGCACACTTTGACATATGCTATCAAATTAAGAACTCCTCCTGGGAGAAAACTGACCTGTGAAGCAGAATTCCACATTACACAGGCTAATGCTATCATAAATTCACTCATCGTTAGTGACAACTCCATGTATTTGAGTCTATAATTTCATTCAGAAGTTGGAATGATCTTCACATGTTAAATCACAGTCATCACTACGCTTTAGGAGCACCTAAATGTCAACCAACGTTTTGTCCATGTTCATTACAGGCACATACTATAAACTCCAAAATTCTCCTTAGAGCCTAACAAACCACATAAAACTATAGTTCCAATCACCATACACTAAAAAAACACACACACACAGAGAGAGAGAGAGAGGCCTTTGCCTTTGTCTTTTTTCCTTTTTGGGATCCCTTAGAAAATTTGAATTCATTCAGTCTACAATATGTAACCTCCAGAATAGTAGTCATCTATTTCTTTCCCTTAAATCACAGGTTCAGTTAATCATAATCCACGCTTAAAGTTCTGAAACGCAAGCAGAACCCCACCCTACCTGAAACTATAGAGTATAGAAGACTCCCTACATATTAAAAGGACAACCTTTTAGCCAATTATTGCAAATATTTACTGATCAACTCCTCGCAAACACGAGGACGTTATATATGTAAATAAAAACTTGTGCTTTTTCTTTATAAGTAATAATCCATATAAAGTTATTAACTTTGGAAACCTAATCCAATTCAAAAGAACAGAACTCCAGCTACATTGCCAACGTCATACAAGTAAGACCAAGAAACTCTTCAAATGCATAGAACGAACTGGTTCAAATTCTGCACTTTTCTGTTTTTTTTTTTCTCTTACCGATGGAAAGACAGCTTTGGGAGCATCTTCTCCAGCATAACCAGCTTTACATGTGTGGTATCCCAGGTCGACCACAATTGCCGATACCTCATCTACAAAAACACAACCAACACTGTGAATTGCCTGCATCTCCGAAGAGAATGAGAGAGAAAAATGCTTGATTCTTACCGCCTCCATACATGATCGCTGGATTCAACTGCAGAGGCTTGGTATGATTAATTGGGAGTTTCCTTTTCGAATTTGCGCTCCAAATATATTGTTTCTTCGAGGGCTTTTTTGTTGATGTTTTAAAGAAATCGGGGCAAACGAGGATCATGTACCGTTTGGTGAGTAAATCATATGGGCTGGTCTGCCCGCATGGACCGCTTGGTGAACCTAATTAGTAATTAGTACTTATCCAAAGCTGATGATAAAATAATACTTGGAAAATTATAAATTGATTAAGGAGATAAATTCCAGAAACAATATTTTAAAGATGCAATTGACTTTTGGACAATATATTAAATATATAAATATAGAAAGAAAAAAAAAACTTTCAAGACTCAAATGTCTTTTTTATTGGTTATTTTCCAAATTTATATATTAATCAAATTGTAAAAAAATAAATAAACAAGGCCATTTTGGTTTTCCCCCTAATCATCTCACTCCTTTCTCTCTCTTCTCTACCAAAGATTTAACATTTTAATGATTTCATCAAAAAAAAAGTACACAAAATAGAAGATTTAAAGACAGAGGAACAAAAATCAAACAAAGCCCAAAAATAACTATGTATTTGATGTAAAATTCGTCATAATCTTGAAAACACTCAATCTTCTTCTTAGTTTTTTAATTTTGGTGTGTTCCATGTAAAATTTGGGAAAACTCAAGAGAGAGGTAGTTGTAGGCATCTCTCAAGAGAGAGGTAGTTGTAGGCATCTCTCAAGAGTTTGATAAGTAGTTGGATGAACCATACTTTTGAGTTTCACTAAAACTTACATGAACTCTCTGTTTAGCTCTACTTAAATATTTACGCTAAAAAGTTTCTTGAATTCCACCAAAATTTACATACAACTCTATCTCCACAAAATCTTATATGAAACTGTTTAAGTTCAACAAAAAGTCACACATGGAACTCTTTTAAGAGCTCCAAAGATAGTTGCCTCTCCAAAATATGTATAGTTGAGATTCATATTTGTCATTTTATTTGTAGGCTTAAGATGCTAATCACCCAATTATACTTGTGACTCGATTTGATGGAGCTTTTATTTGGCTAATTTGAAGTTCATATTCTTGGAACCAAAATACAATTAACATAATTAATGATGGTTTAAATACTTGAGTTTTCAAGAAAGTTAAATTCCATAGTGAAACATTTTTTTTTAAAAGAAATGAACAAAGATCCTTGAAATGTATTTTAGAAATAAATAAATTATGGTGCTTAAGCAAATAGTTGTGTATAGCATAATTTTTTTTTAAAAATAATTTATTTTATACACTATAATTGTAAAAAATATAATTGAAACTCATGACCTTTAAAATCATAAGTGATATGTTTTACCAACTAAGTTACACCTTATTTGATTTATAAATCTAAATATAAAAGATAAAATTTTGAAACAATTATCTACAAATCTTTAAAATAGCAAACTTGATATATTCATTCATATCGTAGAAGAACAACTCTTTCATACAGCTAGTATACATGATAATGTTTGCTAGAAATTTCCTACCTAATTCAAAAACAGCTTTGAAAAGATTCTATTCAGACGCTTCCCGAGACTAAGTGAAGCTGCACCTAAATATATATGCTTCTCGATGTTCTCTCCGTTCAGCTGCTTTTTCTTGGCTCTGTCTTGATAATAGGGATGAGTTGTTTTTGTCTCAGAGCTTTGTTATGTTGTACATCCCTATCCCTTGCTATATATAATATATTGTGCCTTGCCTTTCAAGAAATAAATAAATATATATATATATATATATATATACCATGAGTTTGGGAAGCAAAGTTGCAATTATATATGCAGTACTACTGAGAATGCTTTCATGCTTTGGCCATATTGAAGTTGCAGGTGTTTTTTTCGCAGTTATTATTGTTTCTTTCTTATGTAATTTTGTGTACTTCTCCTTCCTGTGACTAATTTTATTACAATTTACAGCTTTTATGTATGTAAATGAGTGTTATTTGGTTTATGAGTTTTGTTACTCAACATGTATATATGGCTTCCTAAACTTTGCATTAAAAAAGAAGCTCTTAGTTTGAATACTCCATTCTTTGAAACTTTTTTTTTTTCCCATCAAATATTAAAACTAATTCAAGTAGAATGTTGTATTCATAGCAAAAATCAACTATATACATCCATCAAATAAGCTAATATATGCTTCAATTAAACTTAAGAATACTAAAAATAGAAAAAGAAAAGTTCCATATATATATATATATATATAACGGTATCGCATTCTTAGCACAAAGTGAAACATTTACTTATTTCTGTTACAAATTAAGGGAACTCCATATATATAATTATGACTCAGAAATTATTCTGCCTTCTGAAATGAAAACTCAAATGGTTTACGTCACTCAAAGCCACACCTCTGTTTCCATCTTTGCACATGACTTTGAAATAACTGCAAACTGTAGGTCCAGATTTTTCAATCTTGAACCACCAGTTCTTAATGGTTTTTGCACCTGGATTCCCTTCAACACCACCCATTGCCACAAAATATTTCCCAGTTGCTGGATCATAATTTTCGACCATCCAAAAATTCTCTTCTGGTCAGCTAGTTGTTGTTTTAGGAAAATAAACATTAAGATCCTTAGAAAGTCGGATTACGTCACCTTTTTTTGTGTACACTGGATAAAATTCCAGTGTTTTCAAACTCCGTTTGTGCTTGGAAAACCGCAAACGGGCAGGTCTCATTGCCAAAGAGGCCTAACACGAAACCACGACCAATGCTAGGGTCAGCAGGAAGAACGTTGTAGTCGGCGCCGGCGGCAATGTCATGCACCGGCTCAGGTGCTGCAGCAGGAAAAGGAGAAGTGAAGAGATGAGCATATGAAATGCTGGTTTCATACTGAATTGTTATATATATTTGGGGAATTATAAATTGATAGAAAATGGAAGTTTGATTGTACGTAGGAAATGATTGAAGAATGAATATGATCACCTTTTTTTTTTATAGTAGGCCAAACGTGGAAATTGTGGAAGAAAATTCAATATCAACTTGATGGTGTTTAAAAAATTAGTTGATGTGGTGGGTGAATATTGGTATAGGATCTAGAGGTCATATTTCACATAGAAAATTTATAAAATTCAATTGAGTCTTATCACTTATAAAAAAGGAGTTATATTCATCTTTCTCTTCTTTGTGTTATGAATGAGTTTATTTTAATATTTTTAAGTGCATTAACGTTATTTTAAATTCTTAAAGACTTCATGCATGCATGCATGCACTCAAATACAAACTCCATATAGTTTCATTACAATTACATTTTCTTTTTTTAAAAAAAAATTAAAGTTATTCTAAATTTACATTTTCTCCATTCAAAGTAATTATTTAGATACAAATTTGGCTGAACTATTTTCATTTTATGAGGTGAGTTTAAAACTTCATAATTTAGGAATAAAAATTATTAAATTTTGATGCATGAATGTATATTCAGTCATTTAATGATTAACTCACTTTAGCTTTTTGAGGATAAACCATAGTTTCAATAATGCTTCCAAGGAAAGCCCAGAGGTTTTGGTACTACACAATCTATCTAAATTTGGATTTGAATCAAGGCATAATTTGAAAAGGAAAATATGAAGGATTCAGCGAGGATACAAATTACAAAGCTTGAAAGGAATCAAAATAATAATAAAGCAAATTGGAGATTTTTTTTTTTTTTTTTGTCATCCTAGTTTGTCACGCATTTGAGTCATCGTTAAGTTCTTAATTACCCCCCATCATCTTATTATTTATGTGGTTTTGTTTATGGGTTTTTTTTTTTTGTGGATTTTTTTCCACCGTTGTTATATGATTTTCTTTCTTTCTTTCTTTCTTTCTATCCATTTGCACGCTAAAACTTGGTATTACCATTAGATGTTGTGAGGAGATAAAGCAGTATATAAGATCAAGGCACAACCACAAAAGCTAAAATAATACAATCCTATAAACTAACACAGCATAATAGAAAAGTGTGCCTATCAGGTATTAATTAGTATAACAAGAATTAAAACATTGAAATATAGAATTAAAATGTGAAAACATATGGAACAAACTAGTGCTAAAGTATAGAGAAAATACGAAAGGAAATACATATATAGAAATAAAGGACCAATATATATATATATATATATGTATATATATATATATATATATATATGAGTGACAAATTTTTCTTCTGTTTTTTTTTGAGAGAAAATAGGTAATATATTCATAAGAGGAAAATTACAAACAGCTGTTGCACCAAAGACAACCACAAACAATCTAATCTACCAAAACAAGCACAAAAAGCAGAGCAAGCCCCAGGGCAATAAAGCAAAACAAACTAACAAAAACCAAGTTCCATGGGAGGCTAACTTGTTCTCCCCTGGCAACAAAAACAAGCCAGTCTCCAAGGTACAAAGTATCTCAAAAATGAGTGATCAATTATATCTAGTAACCAAACAAAACATGAATATATTTTTAGATTTGATTAATCAGGAGATCCAATTCAATTATATAGACCTACGCAATAGGTAGTTAATTATGCCCAACATACGTATGGTTTTATCTTTAAGTTGGAAGATGAAAATTTATTTTATATTGATAAAGGGAAGCTAATTTTGGAAGAGGAACTTTGTATTCAACAACATTCAAATTTTCTTACTTGAAACAAAATTATTCAAAGCACCCCTACCTATTTTTACTAGAGCATATTATCCACGAATGGCCAAGATGATGCCAACACAATTTTTTTCATATATACACATGACGCTCTTATTATTTACAAGGTTCATTATAAATACTCAACTATATACAATGAATCGTAATACAATATTCAACCATATAAGACGATCTGTCGTATAAAGTACAAACAAAAATGATGATCCCTTAGCCATCGTATATAGTAGGGGGTATAAGAGCTTGAGATCAATTACATTATAATGGCTCGAATTCAATCAAGCTTATAATGATTTAGTTTTGCTCATTAAATTTTTAATAGGCTTGAGTTTGAGTTTGACTTCAACTTTGTTTTTAATATTTTAATTTAAAATTTAATTAAAAAAATAAGAAAAAATATGTGTGTGTTGACAATTCAATCAACCAATGAACCGAATATTTTCAGATTTGAACTTGACTCGAATTTGACTCAAATCTTTAACAAGTCGACTGGAGCTTGAATCAAGCTTTGATCATACCACTGGCAATCAACTTGTTTTCACCTCTAGTATATAGTATCACTTTTATATATATATGAGTATTTATGACAACTCGTGATATAAAATTAACTGTATATGATGACTTCAAACCGTCTTAGAAAGCCAACTTTATACCATGGAGCATCGTGTCTTCACTAATTGATGTAAAATTGCTAAATCACTTGCTAGATAGAGATGAAAGAGTTTGTCAAATGACTAGATTGGGTAATAGTGTTGATTTAGATGGATAGAATGGTTGTCTTTTTAGAGGTTCTAGGACTTTAAGAATTTCCTTTGAAAGATAGAATCACTTGAGAAGGAAAGAGAAGTATGTTAACTAGACAAGACAAGATGCAAAAAATGATTGAGCAAAAATACCCATTTTATATAGACGATAATTTAATACAGTGATTCGGTAATAAATCTTCAACCACTGAAAATTACAGTTGTATATGTGTACATATTTACCAGCGATATCTAACGTGAATGAAGGGGGCATAAGCATTGATCAAATAAAAAAATTATAATTTTGGACACCACTATTAGTTTTTTATATTATAGTTCACTAGAAGTAAATATCTTCGAGACAGACAATTACTGCTGCGAAGTCAAAATAACCGTAAAGGTAAATTTACAATGGTATCTACTATCTAGTGTGAAATAATTGGAATTTAAGATATAAACCAAGTTCAAGTCAAAATGTTTTTTTAGACAAAAAATATTCATGTAATTTTTTTTTTCTTTTGTGAATATGTAATTATTCTTTCTAGTAACATATAGTTGGCACAAATATAACTTTGTTTTTTGAAAATAAACAGAGATATCATTAGAAAGATGAATTGACTGTAACGATTAAAATTACATAAGAGTGAAGGTTATAAAACCATATAGAGCAAGAGATAGATAAAAGCTATAATCTAACCAGGTAAAATATATTATCACCACAAATCAAAACAAGAACAATCAACCCGACATGAATAGCAGAAAAGTATCGGTTGACTAAAGTGGGAAATTCCTTCACCGCTCTGACCAAACAATTTCCATCTAATTAGAGTAGGTTTATCATCATCAAATTCTTCTCTAGGTCTAGTCTATTGATGAGAGCTCAATTCGAAATCATCCTTTATGGAAATAGATGAATTCATTGGTGTGATGACAGAAACAATTTATCAATTTTCTGTAGACCCATATGACTAATCTCACATATCATAAATATAAAAAACTTACTAAGGGAAGGGAGAAACCCTAGAAAGGGAAAAGAAAATACAAGATAATACTGTAAAAAAATATATAGAAAGGAAAATCCGGCCTAGAACATTAGAAAGAAAATCTAATGGTATAATGATTTCAAGTATTATTTTCTCAAGTTACACATAAATTTAATACAAGAATAATTTAAAATAAACAATAATTAAAAGTGTTATATAATAAAAAAATATTTCTTTCACATTTTCATGCATAGATTTTGTTACCCAAATAATAATAACAACAATAATTATAATAAAAATGTTGATAAAAAATAAGAAAAGTTAACAATATTTTCAAATTCGAACTCAAGGTTTGACCGAGCAGCGGGTGAGTGATTCGGCTTGCTTTTACCCTAGTATACGGTAGCGCTTTATACGATGGCATGTTATAAATAGTTGAGTATATATGGAAAATCAGTTTGAAAAATCTAAGAGGGGGGTGAATTAGGTTTTTATCCGATTTTTCAACCTAATTCAATAAAATGTCTTTTTAACAACAAATATCAAACACTTGGTGTGCTAGTTGTGTGAGAAATAATGTGTTCAAATAAAATGCAGAAATTAAAACAATGAACACAATGATTTATAGTGGTTCGGTTTATCCAACAAAACCTAATCCAATACCTTGAGTTACCTACTCAAGGATTTATCAAATCCCTTCACTAATCAAATAAATGAGATTATAAAAGAGGCTCACCTAATTCACCTTAGGGTTTTACAAATAACCTGTCAACCAATCAAGGCTCACTCAACCCTTGAGTTTTACAACACAACCTTGATTATACAATAATCCCACCACTCTCCTTAGTGAATCCTAACAATACAATTCAATTCAAGGTTCACCCAAAGGTTTTACAAAGAAACCTTGAATACAAAACAACCTACACAAGGCTCACTCTAACACTTAGGGTTTTATGCTACTTGCAACCTTGATACAATTACAATCAATAATTAGAGATAGAGAGTTTGATAGATATCACCTTAATGTGAAGATATATCAATTTGAATCATAATCACCTCTTTGAATAATAGCATGTCAAGATTGCTCAAAATTCACCTTTGAATGTAAAAACCCTTCTTGAATGATTTTAACAAGATTGATGTTTAGAAAGGGTTTTGGAATGTTTCTAAACTGTTATAGGATCAAGATATATAATGTTTTTGCTCAAAAAATGTTTTTGGAAAGAATTCCAAAGGTTTTGGTATTTAAAGGTTTGTTCCCAACGGTCAAAAATGAAGCTGTTGGAAACCCACTCAGGAAAAGTGCGATCGACCGCACATCAAACTGGTCGTCCTCAAGCTCACTGTACAAGCTTCGAATGATGATTTTTCATCTTGCGGTCGACCTCATGGTCGTCCACAAGTTGACAGAAGAACAAATTTGACAGCACATGTATCTACATGATAAACTAACTTGTGGATGATACCTGAACCACTTTAGGTCGACTGAAACATGTTCATTTGTGTATCAACAATACTCTAACACACAAATGATGATTCAATTAACCATATAAGTTATGGTTTCAATCCAACAAGAGTTTATAAACCATTTAAGTTTTGAAATCATGATGCATTGTTTTCGAAATACCAAAACATATTTTAACATATTAAAAACATTTTGAAATAATGTTTTAAGTTCACAGAGCAACCTTTAGAAACCATTACTCAATTAGAGGTAGAACTAGAGATATCAAAATATATAACTCTAAAACTATACCTCTAGTTCCTATCTAATCCAATAAAAGCTTGTCTTCAAATCTTGATAATCTTGACTTGTATACTTCTGTGAAGACTTGAAATCTTGTTCTTGCATGGATTAAATCATGAATCCAAAAACTCTATCACTTGTACAAATAAGACATTAGTACTCATCAATATTTGTCATTAATCAAAATTAAGACATTAAAAGCTTTAGGACTTTCACAGTTGTATAAAATTAGATATATATGATGATTCATTAATCCATCTTAGAAATCCAACTTAATACAATGGAGCGTTGTGAAATAATAAGTAGTTAAAGAAAAATATCGGATAATCCAGATAGAGGTGAAAAATCTAGAAAGATAGAATGATTATCTTTTTATACGATAACAAACACAATGACGGCAACAAAAACAACGACAAATTTATAGTGTAATAATATTTTACATTTAGAATTATGATAAAAAATTTCGACAAAGACGAATTTACTGAAAGGCAATGTAAACTTTCATAGGGACAAGAATGGCATGATTTTGTTTTTCCCCCTCATGCTTGATGCCAACAAAAATTTCAAATGTTAATTTTGCAAAATTAGAAATATGAATAGGATGTTACCCAATTTATGAGATAAATAACAATTTTGGGTTGTCAAGTTGCAAAGGCTCTTTTAAGGTAAGAAAATAACGAGTTTTCTTCTTGGAATTTCTTATATAAATCAATTTTCTCCAAAGCATATTTGCTCCCATCTTCTGTCATCACACAAGGCATAATCTACGGCAGGTCTGTATCTTTAGTTATCTTCTTTGCCTTTTCTTTTTATAGCTCTCTCTGCATATGTGTGTGTGTCTGTGCTGTGTAAATCATATGTGTGTCTGTCTGTGCTGTGCAAATCATCATATATATATATATATATATATATATATATATATTGGTCCATCTCTGGTTGCTTTGGATTTTTTTCACTTTTGCACACATTTGAAATTTTACAAGCAAGAACATTCTTTTTTAACCTTTCAGACATACACAATCAAGCCCATAAAATGACGCTAAGTTTTATTATATATGCTCAAATATGAATTTTTTTTATTAGAAATTCTCTTTTATTTATCGTCTTTGATGAAAAAAAAACATAGATGAATGAGGATCTCATTCTACTAATTAATCATCCGTGTGCCCTTGCCTAGGATCTTTTATTCAACTATTCTTTGCCATTGAACATTTTTAATAGATACCATTGTTCATCACTTTAATTTGACGAGTGGTTTTCTATTTCTAATAGAAAAATTAGAATGGAAAATTGTGGTAATTTTGCAAGATCATCAAGTGGACCCGTTGAGAAGCTTGATCTTACATTGCGATTGGGGTTACCATATTATGATCGTCAAATCGAGGTAAACTGTATGCTACAATTAATGCAAAAATTATTTTCCAAGTTTAAAAAAAAAAAGTCATCTATATATATTGAAGAAATTATTTTCATGAAATTTATAGAATTAAACCTATCTTTATTCTTTGTATGAATTAATTTTCTTTAGTTTATCAGTACTATTCTTAAACTGATCTTTCGATATCCAATGTTGGACTGACATGAAAACTTTGTTGGTGCAAGGAAACTAAACGAAGAACAGAAAGTATATTTGAATCAAAGAATTATGTGAGGCCCGTTGGTGGTTCAAAAAGATGCTACAATTGTGGAAATGATGATACTCCGTTATGGAGAAAAGGTCCACATGGGCCACAAGTATGTATTATATTTCTATTAATTTAATTTCTTACTTTATTTTACAATTAGTTGAAATATTTCAGATTTTAATTCTTAATTTCTTGTGTGTGTGTGTGTGTGTGTTTTTTTTTTTTCTTTTTCCAGACACTTTGCAATGCATGTGGACTTCGATATGCACGTTTTGTCAAGAACAGTACCGCTTTGCAGGAACCAATGATCCTATAAGAAAGGCAGTAGGCATTTAGCCATTCAGAATCATTAGCTTAACTTGATCTTTGCATTCAGACTTATTTCATTATCATAAAGATGCTGTTTGTAGTCGAACCAATGATATGAAATAGAAATTATGGAAGTCTTTTTCCCTTCGGGATTTAAGATATGCATATTTCATAGTAATTTCTTGTGTTTTTGTTTTGTTTCCAATATATATAACTTGGGGAAGAATTGAAAATAGCTATTAATTTTGTGAATCATATACATAGCTGATCCTCAACCGTTGATGTATTTTAATTAGTTCACTTTTGTCTCATCACTTTCCTTGTGTTTGTATGGCAACTACAAAAATCTCATATCTAAAACCCTTAGAAAAATTATCAATCGATCAATATCCGTAGGGCCCCTCCCACAAAGTAAACAAAAAAAAAAAAAGGAAAAATTGTTGGATTGTGATGTCTGTCTAATCTACTTGAAGATTACTTTGGACCATTCTTTTGTCTACGTATGGAGAGTCAACTCAATGCAAACAAATAAATAATTTTTTTTTTATTAGACAGAGAGATTGGGGAGATGGATTTTCCATGAGTTTTATATTTTCCTTTTAAAGAACTTATCATTTCATATTATTCTTTTACTTTTTACAAATCTTTAATGTAATATTTCCTATAAAATTTATTGTAGTTGTGAGACCCATGAATTATTCAAATTTTATATTTCTTTTATTTCATTTCAATTGTTTACTTTGGACTTGTATAATAATTAATACACGTATTGATAATTATTTATGTAACTAAATTTTTTAAATTGACATCATTTAATAGACGGTGTATGTTCTTCTAAAAAAATGCATTCTCTAATAAATAGTTGATAACTTATTCAATTCCTTAATTAATAACAAATGTATAATTATAAAAGTAAGTCTTAATAATAATTTGAATGAAACACTTCAAAAAAAAAATAGACAATTGAAATGGAACATAAGGATTATAACAAATTATCATCTTTAATAACGGACTCCATTGTTTTCTAGATGCATTAATTGCTTCTCCAAGCAAGTCTCATATCTAAGTTGGCAAATTGTCTTCTTCCAATTTGCATCCCATTAATTATTTGCAACTCCCAATAGAGATACTCTAAGGCTTAATTAATTAAAAGAATGTCAATACCTGAAATTAGTGCTAACTCATATATATATAATGGTAGTAAATCTATTCGGCTAGAATCTATTCAGATAGACTAGGTAATTAAGAAATAAAAGTGGTATAATTATTCTCTGTCTCCTATTTAATATTTTCATGTGTCCTAAATTACCTTTCTATTAAAATTGGTTTTATCTTAAACTATTGTATTTCCAATACATTAATTAATATCATTTTCTCACCTAATTTTCACTATTTAATCACCGATTAACTAATGTTATTTATTCACGTCCAATTCTTCCTTCATCTGCATATTTGTCTTTATTTTTTGTTTATTTTTTGTTTCATTATTCACTCTTATTAATTTGTTATGGCATGTTCATCTTTAAATGGAAAGAATGTGCAACTCACGGTAATTGTTGATATATATATATATATATATATATATATATATATTTGTGAACTTAATTATAATAAAGAATAACACTTTAATTATATACATCATACAACTTGTTGTGAAATAATTAATTGATACTTCTTAGACACAAAATAATATTTTAATAGTTTTATTTAAGTTTTAATTTTCTTATATATAAGTTCAAAAATATATTATTTTAAGTTATCTTTTTGTAATTTTATTTTAAAATATAAATACAAATAATTTTAAAAAATTCTATCACCTTGATTAATTAATTACTTAAATATGAATATATATATATATATATATAATATACATAGAAAAAAAAATATAATTAAACAGTTTATAGTCATATAGATAAAAAATTATTAGTCTTTAAACTATGAAGTCTCAGCAAACTGGCAAGTATAAGTTTGTTTGTACAAAAAGTACCAGTTTTTAAGGCATGATTATTCTTAGATCTCTAATAGCTATCTTTCAAAACCAATTAATTACTTAAACTATCCGTGCATGGTTGGAATCTCAAACTTGAAGTGGTTGATGACAAGTTTTCACTCCTTGCATCTGACTAAATTCGTCAAAGTTTACTTTCCTTTTTCTAATATTTTATTTATATAAGTTCAATCTATTATTTTAAGTTATATTTTCATAATTTTATTTTTAAAATATTAATACAAATACGTTTTTAAAAAATAAAATCACCTAGATTAATTAATTACATAAATATGAATATATATGAATATTTATTTTTTATATTATTTTGTACAAAAAGTACCAGTTTTTATAAAAAATATTACTTTCATTTTATGAAAACAATTTATTGTGAAATAATCAATTGATACTTCTTCTACACAACAACAGAGAAAAGGTTTATAACTAAATATTTTATAGTCATCTAGATAAAAAAAATATGAATATATATTAATTTTAGAAAAAATGTGTATAAATATAATATATATACATGGAAAATAAATATTAATAAATAGTTTATAGTCATAGAAATCAAGATTATTAGTATTTTAACAACTAAGTATCAACTCTTGAATACAAAAGAATCATCATTTTAATATTGAAGTATCATACTTTGAACGTAAAAGTATTACTTTTTTCTACATTATTTGTAAATTTAATTATAAGAAAAAAATACTACTTTAATTTTTTTTTTTAAAAATTGAATCACCTATATTAATTAATTACATAAATATGAATATATATTAACTATAGGAAAATGTGCATAAATGTAATATATACGTAGAAAATAAATATAACTAAATAATTTATAATCATAGAAATCAAGAGTATTAGTACTTTAATGATGAAGTATTAGCTCTTCAATACGAAATTATCATCATTTTAACAGTGAAATATAATATTACTTCTCTTATATATTATTTGTAAACTTAATTATAATATACAAAACTACTTTAATTATTTAAAAAAAATTGAATCACCTAGATTAATTAATTATTTTACTACTTTACTATTTTAACAACAAAGTATCATCTATTCAATGTAAAAATATCAGCATTTTAGCAGTGAAATATCACAATTTGAATGTAAAATTAAACTTAATTATTTAGTGTGATTCTTCACGGTTAAAGTAGTAATATATTTACATTCAAATTACGATACTTCACTATTAAATTGATGATACTTTGACATTGAAAAGCTTATACTTCGTTGCTAAAGTACTAATATTCTTGATTTCTATCAACTATTTAGTTATATTTATTTTCTATGTATATATTATATTTATACACATTTTTCTATAATTAATATATATTCATATTTATGTAATTAATTAATACAACTTATTCAATTTTATGAAAACATAAATATAAAAATAACTTAAATTAATATATTTTGAACTTATCTAAATAAAAAAAATAAATATATTTAAATATATTTTATTTTTGTAGAAGAATTGTCAATTAATTATTTCACAATAAACTCTCTAATGAATATAAATAAAGTAGTATTTGTTTTTTATAGTTACATTCACAAAATAATGTACAAAATAAGTGACAGTTTTGCATTCAAAATGTGATACTTCATTGTTAAAACGCTAATATTTTTACACCTTGTTGTTAAAATGCTTATTTTTTTTATCTCTATGAAAATGAACTATTTACTTATTTTATTTTTCTATTATATTATATATATATATATATATCCATCTTTCTATTGTTGATATATATTCATATTTATGTAATTAATTAATAAATCTAATTAAATTTTCTAAACAATTATTTTTGTTAATATTTTTAAAATACAATTATGACAAAATAAATTAAATCAATTATACTTTTAACTTATATATAATAATAAAATTAAATAAATTTATATAAATATCTCTTTTTTGTAGAAAAAGTTTCAATTAATTAATTCACAACAGACTGTTTGATGAATATAATTATAGTAGTATTTTTTTATAGTTAAATTCACAAAATACTGTACAAAATAAATGATAGTTTTGCATTCAAAAGGTGATACTTCATTATTAAAACATTGATACTTTTGCACTGAAATACTAATACCTTATTGTTAAAATGCTCATACTTTTTATCTTTATAGCTATAAACTATTTAGTTATATATTTTTTCTATTTATATTATATATATATATATACACGTGTGTGTGTCCATCTTTCTATAATTAATACATATTCATATTTATGTGATTAATTCATCTAGGTGATTCAATTTTCTAAAAAGATATTTATATTAATATTTTTAAAAATAAATTATGAAAAAATAACTGAAAATAATATATTTTGAACTTATATATATATATATAAATAAAAACTTAAATAAATATATTTAAATATTTTTTTTTGTAGAAGAAGTATCAATTAATTGTCTCACAACAAATTGTCTGATGAATATTATTAGTAGTGTTTTTAATATAGTTAAATTCACACAATAATATTTAAAATAAGTGAGATTTTTGCATTAAAAATGTGATACTTCATTGTTAAAACGTCAATACGTTTTTATTGAAATATTGATACATCGTTGTTAAAATACTAATTGTTTTTATCTCTATAACTATAAATTACTTAGTTTTATATTTTTCTATTTATATTATATATATATCCATCTTCCTATAATTCACATACATTCATATTTATGAAAGTAATTAATTGTGCTGATTCAATTTTTTAAAAAGCTTATTTATATTAATATTTTTAAAATAAAATTATGAAAAAATAAATTAAAATAATGGATTTTAAACTTATATATATATATAACCAAAAATTAAATAAATCTATTTAAATATCTTTATTTTCTTTTTTTTAGAAGAAGTATCAATTAATTAATTCACAACAAAATGTATAATGAATACTAATTAAAATGTATTAATTCATTGATCTCTCAAATACTAATGTTGTCATAACAAAGAAGGATGCATATTCTGGTATGTGATGAATTACACTTAAGCATAACATTGCAATTTAAGAAAGCATTGGAAATCTAAGGAGCATTAAATCATGAAACAACTTTCTTTTGGAGAGAACTAATTTTGTTTTTGAGGGAACGGGGTTTTTGGAAGGAAAAGAGGGATGATAAAGATGTTGAAGGGGGTAAATGATAAGAATTGTATTATATATTACATTGATTGATTCTATTCGAGTAGCACTGTCTTATATAATGAAGAAAAAAGATGAAATATTTATTTATTCATTGTTAAGACATTCTTTCTTAATACACGCATTATTGCAGCATTTATAGAAATTACAAGTTCAAATAACTAAGCCTAACAATTAATTGGGATGGATCTCCTCTAATCATGATGCAATATGAATGTAACAAGGAAGGGTATATCGCTGAGAGCCAAAAATCTCTTCCTATCTTTCACAAAAATTCCAACATCTTTGCAAATGATTCTGCAATCCGGGCAAATTGAGGGACAATACATAAACTTGTAAGCATTCCCATATTTCTCAAGCTTAAAGCAATTGCTTAGAGTTTGACGACCAGGATTTCCAGCAACTCCACCAATGGACACGAAATATTGTCCGGTTGCTCGATCGTAACGGTCAAGCTTCCACAATTCCGTGGTGTCCCAGAAGATTACATTAAAATCAGTTGACACTCGGACGACACCTTTCTTCGGGTTAAGAGGAGAAGAGAACATGGGATTGCCATTGGATCCTTGGACGACTTCAACAGGAGAAGTTTGGCCGGGCCCGAAATCAAGCCCACCTCCGATAGTATTGCCGTTAGCATCGGACGTGTAAGGGCTGACCTGTCCGGAGTATCTTTCCTCCAACCACCACTGGTTCGGGGGCTTCAGCAGCGGAACAGAAGAGGAAATTGGCTAATAAGAGGAGTGAGAGGAGAAGCGAAGTTGTTTTCATTTTGTGTGAATGCAATTTCTTATCAGCTCAGTGATGATCAATATTTGATCATTGAGAAACAGTATGATGAGGTGGTGCTTTTATAGGCATTCCAAATCCAGTTTATATTTTATAGGTGCTAAAAAGTAGTACTAATATTATATTATTTTTACTCAAGTTTTATTATAATTTGATTATATATGTCTGGGTAAATCTATCGTTATGGTTTTGAAACGCCGTAGGGGTGTAAAATGCAAAACGGAATAAATTTCAAGGGAAGGTGTAATTGGATTGTATTTTGAAAAGCTGTTTTTTTTTTTTTTTTGTGCTGGTGTGTTTGAGTAAGATTTTTTTATTATTAGGAATTTAAAATTTGATATAGTTTTTTTTGTTTGCACATAATTAAGAATATAGTATAAAATGTATAAAATATAATTAATAAATTATTTACTGACTTCAATTGAAAAGTAATAAAAAACTTTTGTTATATAAATAGATGAGACCTATATATAGGGTTAGAGAAGAATTTAATTTTGAAAATAAAAAAGTATTTTAAGAGATGTTTCTTTTTATTTTTATAATGTTTTATCGTGAAAGTCTTTATTTAATCAGAGTTTGACACATGATAGTTTCTGAGAGACGATGTAAATCGCTGAATGTATCTCTAGCAACTAGAATCTAAGCGCATTTGAATTGACCCAACAGAGCCCACTGATGAAGCTCATTTCACTCCAACAATAATTGAAACAGAATTGCAATTGACAGGATTCAAACCACACTCTCTCAACGGAGTAGAGGTATTCTATCTCACCCTTTGCTACTTGAGTTGTGTCTCGCGTCACAAGAAATATATTTTTATGACAGAGTGATAGAAATTGTTTTCATTTAGTTCTTGATGGATTTTTCATAAACTATTTTAGTTTTCAATGATTATAATTTGACCATTTTTTGTCCCTTTTTTTGTTGATCATTGATGATTATTTTGAAGAAAAAAATTTGTCCTTATTGTTTTTTGTGAATCACTCCCTCCATCGGTAATTAAATATATATGTTTTACTTAGTCTAAATTTTTTTAAAAAAATTCACATTATCCTTGATATTAATTTAGTTGGTAGTGAGACCATTAGAACTCTTTTAAATTAATGAGATTCTTGATAAAACTTTATATGAAAAATATATTTATTTTTAAAAAATAAACATTTTAAATTAAAAATATGAAGATTTAATTCTGAAAAAAAAAGGGAGCTTTAGATTCTTCTTTTACAAATTCATAAGGATCCACCATATGACATAATCTTTATTAATTAACAGATATGTATATTTTCTTTTGTTTTTTCTTTCGAGGCAACAAATATATATGGTTAAAAAGGAAATGACAATTATTAAAAAGAGAAAAAAGTGAAATATTTATTTAAATAATCATTACATCATTAAACAAAATCCAGAGCATTTTGTTCATTGCAAAACACGCGATGATCAATGCAAAATATATATATTGAAGCATGAGAAATTAGTTAATTAATCATCATGCTCAATGAATGTAACGAGGAACGGCTCATCGCTCAGAGCCAGACGTCTCTTACCATCTTTCACAAAAACACCAACATCCTTACACATGACTTTGCAGTTACTACAAACTGAGGGACAATACATAAACTTGTGTGCATTTCCATATTTTTCCAGCTTGAACCAATTACTCAATGTTTGTCGACCGGGATTTCCCACCGCTCCACCGATCGATATGAAATATTGTCCGGTGGCTCTGTCGTAACGGTCGAGTTTCCAAACATCGGTTGTGTCCCAGAAGATAACATTGAGGTCAGTGGATACACGGATCAAGCCTTTCTTAGGGTTCACTGGTAAGAAGAAAACTGGTGTCCCAATTGAATCTTCTATGACTTCAACTGGAGAAGTGGGCGTATCAGTGCCCAAAGATGCTACCCCATTACCTCCCACAGGATTGCCATCGATGTCCGCCTCCACAACATGATAGGCAACGCGTGTCCGAAGCTTCGTTCTTCCGACAACTACTGGTTCAGGTTCTTCAGCAGCTGAACTGGAAAGGAAATTGGAGCATAATATGATTAAGAGAAAGGAGAGGAGGGCGAGAACTGTTTTCATTGTGAATGTGATTTTTTTTGTCTAAAAAAAAACAAAAAGATCAATCAATATTAATTATTGAGTAAGAAAGAATATTGTGTTGAGAGAGAATACCCTCTTGTCTTGATATATATATATATATAAAAGGGAAGGTTTTGGAGGATTCAAAATCTATTGACAAATTCTTCTATGTGGAATTGACACCTCCTGTATTTTTCGGACGTTGTTATTGAATTAAATTTCGATGCTTATCCAAGAAAATATTTTCTGGCATACCGTGGCAAGGAAAAAATATATATTTAAAATTTTTTTTGGAGAAAATATATGAATGCATAAAATAGGAAATCCTATGTGTACTCCAATCGTGTTATGGTTCAAACACGACCACAAATCCACAATGTTTAAATAAATTAAACTTTGTTGCCGTGGTTTCTCAAAACTGGCGTCAATGGTGGATTTAATAAATACTATTGGCTCTATCACTTTCGCGACATATGGGACCAGTTTTGACTATCAATTCTTCTTCTCTTTTCTTCCATATATCTTCGGCACCCCAAGCCAACTAGGTGCGGCCTTGAGAGCATGCGACCACACATGAATTCACGATTCATAGGGATACTCAACATATTTAAAAATTTATTGTATAGGACACGATATTTATGAATAAAGTAAAGTAATAAGTACTAATTTTTATATTACTAGTGATATTGAAAAAGTCCAAATTTAAAACATTGATTTTAAAGTCCAAATAAAAAAAATCAAACAAGCCAATGCTTTTTACTAATGAAGCAAAGGATATTCTGGTTGCAAATAGGAGCAAAAATGGGTCACTAAATTACACTCCTAGTGAATAAAACAAAGCCTTAATAGCAAGGAAAGAAGACTTTTAAATAAGAAACTAATTATTCACCCTTGCGATGTACGTGATTAAATTTTTTAATGATATATAAACACTACAAAAAATTGATAATTTTGTAACGGTCCATTCCCTTACAATGTCATTGCAAAACCTGTATTTGCAACGATTTTGCAAGGGATGTGGTATCGTTGCTAAATGCTCGTTGCAAACATTTGTTTGCAACGGATTAATATAGTCGTTGCAATTTGCAAGGGAATAATTTGTTGCAGATCCATCACAACCTAGAGACAAGATTCGAATAATAATTTTTATTTGCAACAGATTTGTAACGATTCGAAATTTATTTTTTAAAAAAAATTAATATAAATCCGTTACAAATCTCTTGCAAGGATTTTTGTGAAATAAATAAAAATACTAAATTAAATTAAAATCCGTTGCAAAATTGCAATGAATTTGCATTGAACATTTTTTTTAACAAAAAACTGTCATTACAAATTCGTTGCTACACTTGCAACGAAAGCTTTTAGATTAATATATCGATTGCAAAATTGCAACATACTGTTTTTATATAAAAAAAAATTTACGTTGCAAAATCATTGGAATTTTGCAACAGATTTGCAATGAGAAACATTTTTTGTCATATTTTTGCAAAATATCAAATTTTTTGTAACTAATTATGAATCACAATATTTTAAGCAAATAAATCCATCATATGAATCACAATATTTAAAGCAAATAAATCCATCATAATAACTAGAAATAGTATGTTAATAACAATCTTAATGTCATAAAATAATAAAATATCCTACCAAATATAGTGCAAAAGATAGTTTATGAAATGTGAAAAACAAACATACTACGAGCAACCAGCATATGTGTCACATGGCTAATATATATTGTCGTCATCGTCAAACTCTGATGTCTCTGAATCCGTCATCCCTAGATGCTCCATCAACTTCTGTATTTTACGATCCTTCCTTCGCATTTTTCTTTCAAAATCAGCCCGAAGGTTCTCCATTTCCTCTTTTACTTTTTCCAATTGTTTTCCAGACACAGATCCTGCACCTGAACTCTGATTTTGTTCTTGTTTAAGTCGAGCAGACTCCGATCCCATACCATAAACTCGACCCTTGTTTAAACCACCGGCTGCTTGCATAAACATTGCTTTTTGATCTGGCATGGATGTTACTGTACTACTTGTCTCTAATTGCGCATAGTGATCCTGAATTGATAAAAATTCCTCCTAAAAATATTTTATTGTTAATATGATTAAACCATACTCACAAATAAAAATATGTAAATAAAGTTTATACTTACATAAGTTTTACGGGATTTCTCATCTACAAATTGGCCTTTATTAGGCCCATCTTGATAAACATGACAATGTTCCCAACATTTCATATATTGAAAGTCGTCCCCTTGCTTCTTACGCTATAAATTTAATCAATAGTTACAAGAATTGTAAAATTAACAATCATGTAATGCAAATTAGAAAAAAAAAATAAAAGGAAGAAGAAGTAATATTTAGAACTAACCATTCTCATCTCTTGCTCTGGGAACGAAAGTGATCCTCCTGTGTGAAGTGCTGGGCCTTTACCTTCATGGCCTCTCATTCGATTATTTCTAGCTGACTTAGATTTCTTTTGGAATTCTTCAGTTTGCCAAATTTGAGATAATTGTCGATAAACATCATCTGACATCCATAATGGCTTCTTTTTGTATAAGTTACGTGTTCTACTTAGTGTCCCACTCATTCGCATTGCACACCTAGATGCCCAAGCTTTTCGAATTTGTGCATCATAATTTGAGTCCCAATAAAACAATTTCTGCATTGTTATTAGATTACATATAAGTTAATTTAAAACAAAATTAAGTTATTTGATATGATACATAAGAAAAAAAAATAAACTAGTAAAAAGAACACCTTAATACTTAACAAAAATAGCCTATGCTGAAAATAAATTGAAGATAAAAGATAAACAGTGATGATGACATTTTTGGCTAGATGGTATGCAGTTTGTATTCTCACAAGGAGTCTATTAATTAGAGAGTCTTAATTCACTGTTGTGACTATAGGATTAAAAAATTTTGAGCTTCTTATTTCTCTTCTAAGGTATACATTTTATTGTCTTCAATTTTTCTATATTTTTTTTAAGTAAATATATATGTGTTTATTGCTGAGAATTATTTCAATTTTTAAAACAATATTTTTTTTTAAACTCAGCTTTTTCTATAATATTTTTTAAAAAAATCCTAATCCATAGTCACATATGCAAATATATAAAAGAAATTTTTAAGTAAGCTCAATCTTTAAATTATATACAAAATTTATAATTTTTGTGCTAAAATATGTTTTACTTTTACTACTTAGTTGAATAGGCAAAACTCTCAAGGGTGAATGAATGACAGTGTTTACACTTCAAAAAATTTAGTAATGCACAATGTCTACGAATCTAGTAACATGATCATGTATCTAACTTTTGACTTTTACAACATTTTGGTTAGTTTCTAAATGAATTCACTAAACTTAAATATTTTACATCAAAGCCTTGTACGTAGTCCTAGTTTCTAAATATATCTAATGTTTTTCATTCCATATTTCAAGTCTAAGGTCTCATATTATCCTACTTCCAAAGTGGTGACATGTGCAAATATATAAAAGAAATTCATCAAGACTTTAAAGCATGGTATTCTGCATATGTTACAATATATAAAGCAATATAAAGACTTTGAGCATGGTATTTAAAGTAAAGTCAATTTTTAAAGCAACATCAAGACTTTGAGCATGGTATTCTGTAGATGTTACAATATATAAATAAACTTTAATAATTCAATTTTCTTCAATGTTACATTGGTTGTCACCTTGTATGAGTGAGACATTCCCTATGTGCTGAGGTAAATACTATATGAAGAAGGCCCAGAACATTTTTTCACTTGTTTGGATAGATACAATTGGAATTCTAATAATCATGATTTGGGGAGTCTAAGATTGAATTTTAGTCGCTCTTCCTGTGAGGGTCAGGACATATGTGATGGATGAGAGGCCGAAGGGGGCCTGACATAACATAAACTTGTTTTTACATCTTGAATATTTGCGGGGAAATGATGTTATAATGTTAAATGGCATGATCTGAAAAAGCAGGCTAATTGCTATGAAAGCTTTTAGCCGTCTGCAATTGCATGAGAACATTTGCTTATTCAAAATTTCATCTAAATAATATTGCTATATGACCAAAAACCAAATTACTAATTGTAGTCAAGTGTAAATATTGAAAATTCAAACACTATGCATAATTATCTCTTACAAATTACATTAAATTAACTTATGTGTGTTTTATGTGTAATATTAAAAGATTTAAATTGCTTACCTTAAACTCCTCAAACCATAGTTCTTTAACCTCGGGAGGCACTTCAGAAAATGTAGTATATGGTCCAACAAAATGAGACCTCAATATGCTAGATATTGCAGTTGCACACTTCGACTGGTTTGTGAACCTATGACATATAAATAAATAGTTATAAATGTCAAATATGAACATATATATTCAATAAAAAAATAATTAAAGTTAAAAATTACTCACGTATCACCATATGGCTCTATATGTGTTCGTTGATTTGCAATTTCCACATTAGAACTTGACACGGATGGGGGAACTGATGGAGTAGGAGATGGTATAGGTAAAGATGAAGTTGATATGAATGGAGGTAATGATGAAGCTGGTAAGTTGGCATCATGCTCAGGCTGTAACTCACAATGTACATTTGGATAGATAGGAGGTAACAGGCAAATGAGGTGCATCATGACTAGGAGGAGGTGTAGAAATATTCTCACTGGAAGATGGAGCTGAAGATATAATATCACGTGACCTCTTCCTACCTTTCACGCCACCCCTAGGCATATCTGAAAATTACAAGTAATCAAAGTACATAATTATACATTTTCAATAGATAACATTAATTTAAAATATAAAAAAAGATGAAAATTATAATAAGATTCATCACTTTATACAATGATATGATTTTTTTTTATAAAAAAAAATTTAAAAACAGAAATATTTAATAAAATTGAAGAAATTTAAGCATACCTATTAAATTGAATTCATCAATTGAAGAAATTTATCAATATATTTATTGTCAAATAAAATTAACAAAAAACCAATTATATGAAAAAATAAAAAACAAGTACATAGCATGCCTATTCATTTGATTCATCAGTTGACAAATATTCATCAGTATCCTCATCAGTTTCAACATGTGTTTCTGAATCGATTTCTTCTTCCTCTTCTTCCAACCTAGTATGTTCTTCTGTTATGACCAAATCTTGTTCCAAATCCACTAATTCCTTTTCACCAGATTCGTGTGTTAACGGGCCAAAATCTTCCACAGAGTCACATATACTTATGGCTTGCACTTCATCTATATCCTCCTAGTAGGCATTATCAACTATTGATAAATCAACTACATGACGAGCCTTTATTTTGCATACAGCCCACCAATCAGACTTTGTTTTTTTACTTCCAGGATAGGATGAGTAATATACTTGGGTTGCCTGCTGAGCTAATACAAAAGGATCGAATCCAGGGTATCTCCTCTTATGATTGATGTCAACAAGCTTATATTGGGGATGTACTTTTACTCCTCGATTTGGCGTCAAATCAAACCAATCACACTTGAAAAGCACTGCTTTTTGTATAGGTGTTTGAGGGAATTCTACCTCAATAATTTCTTTTAAAACTCCATAATAGTCACCGGCAGATGTGTTATTTCCACTACCTTTAACGCAGACACCACTGTTAACAGTCTTTTTTCCTCCACAATAGTCTTGTGAGTGAAATCTATAGCCATTTACGAAGTACCTATTAAATGATTTCACAAGTTTGGATGGTCCCCATGAAAGATTTTTTAGACATTTCTTAGCTTCTCCATTTTGTAGATTGTGAACCTATAAAAAAGCCAAACTTGTAAGCATTTAGATAGCATAAGACAAATGTGACATAATTTATTAAACCTAAATTACAAACTTACATGTTTCCTGAACCAATCAATAAAATTCTTCTGAATTCTACTGTCCACGTCTTGATTTGTAATATTTGGTACCAAAGAACGCAAATGCACCGTGAATTTGCTATATGAAACAAAGCTCAAATATTTAATAAAGTAATCCTTATTACATTTTTCTATCGCAATAAATATATAAAAATAAATATACCTAATATATGGTTGAACCTCCTCACAATTAAGCAACATGTAATTTGTAGCAGCTCTCCATTCTTCATCTGTTAAATATCTAGTTTTCACTTTACCAAACTTTCTTCCAGGAAAGTTACATATGGATAAAACAGGCTCTTGTTCACTAGGAAGTTCAACTTCATCATTACGAGCCGTAGTGGTATTTCTTGTTTGCACATGAGGTTCAAAGTAATACGAGAAAAATGTGGATGCCTCTTCAACCAAATAAGCATTACAAATTGATCCTTCAACTCTAGCTTTATTTTTTACCTTAATCTTTAAGTGATGCAAGTACCTAACACAATATAAACTTTATTAGTATAAAACTCATGCTTATTCATTATTGAAAAAAAACAATATAAAAAATCTTTAAAAATACCTCTCGAAAGGATACATCCATCTGTACTGGACCGGACCACCAATTCTAGCTTCATAAGGTAAATGAACCAATAGGTGCTCCATCACATCAAAAAATCCAGGCGGGAATATCTTCTCCAACTTACATATTAGGAGTGGAATTTCTTGTTCAAGTTTATGCATATGTGACACTAGTAACTTAGGAGAACACAAGTCCCTATAAAATAGGCTTAACTCGGTCAATACATTCCAAACATTATTTGGAAGTAATTCTCGCAGTGCAATTGGCATCAATCTTTCCATGAATACATGACAGTCATGGCTTTTCATGCCAGACATCTTCAATTCTTTTAAATCAACACATCTCCCTATGTTTGAAGCATAACCATCAGGAAACTGTAATTCTTTCACCCATTCTAGCATGAGCCTTCTATGTTCTTTTGTCAAACTATAACATGCTTTTGGTTTAGCTATGTTACCATTCTTAAGTAAAACAACGCACAATTCAGGGCGGTTACAATACTTAGACATATCACGTCGAGCCTTTATATTATCTTTGGTTTTGCCTTTTACATCTGTGATAGTATTAAATACATTATCAAATACATTCTTTTCATTATGCATTACATCTAAATTGTGACGAATGAGATTTGTACGCCAATAAGGTAAATCCCAAAAAATGCTTTGTTTTGTCCAATTGTGATACTCACCTCTACCATCCTTCTTCCCAAGTTCGGTTCCAACTTCAATTATTTTTGGAAGATTACATACCCTATCCCATATTTGATTCCCAGTAAGATGTGGTGGAGGCGGTGATAATTCCTCACCTTTGTCGATTCTGAAAGAGGATTTGTCTTTTCTAAAATGATGTCCCAATGGTAAAAACTGTCTATGACAATCAAACCACGATTGTTTCCCACCATATGATAGTTGAAAGGCCTTTGTTCGCTCCATGCAATATGGACATGCCAAGATCCCTGCTGTGCTCCAACCACTTAACATGCCATATGCAGGAAAATCGCTAATAGTCCATAAAAGTGCTACCCGCATTTGAAAGTTTTGCTTCTTTGAAATATCATAAGTACACACACCCTCATTCCATAATTGTTTCAGCTCATTTACCAATGGCTGCAAATATACATCTAATTTTTGTTTTGGATTCTTTGGCCCAGGGACAATAACTGTCAAAAACATCATAGGATTCTTCATACACATCCAAGGTGGTAAATTATATGGAGTTATAATAACGGGCCAACAAGAATATTGCTTCCCTGACATTCCAAAGGGTGAAAAACCATCTGTGCACAATCCTACTCTAACATTTCGGGCCTCTTTTGCAAATTCAGGATGAGTTTGATCAAAATTATGCCATGCTTCACTATCCCGCGGATGGTTCATCATACCAATTTCTGTACAACTTTCATCATGCCATCTCATATGTTCTGCAGTTGTTTTAGATGCATAAAGTCTTTGCAATCTTGGAGTAATTGGGAAATAATACATTTTTTTATAGGCAAGCTCCTTGCGATGCTTATTTCGATTTTGCTTCTTTCTATGCATATATCGATCATGACCACAAAACTTACATTTTCTCATGTAAATATCATCTTCCCAATAGAGCATGCAACCATTTGTACAAACATCTATTTTCTGTACCGGTAAACCTAGGCCAGCAACCAACTTCTTAGTTTGATAAAAGTCATTTGTCATCTTATTACCGTGTGGCAAAACCTCTTTCATAAGTTGAGATATTTGGTTAAAACATTTCTCTGACATGTTGTTCTCAGACTTGATATTTAATAGTCGAGCAATCATCGATAATTGCGAGTGGTTTGTACATCCTTCCCATATAGGGGTGTCTGCAGATTTTAACATATCATAAAACTTCTGAGCTTCTTTGTTAGGAGGCTCATCTACAATAGGAGAGGATGGATTTGGATCAAAAGAGGGGCCTGCTGCATCTAGAACCATGCCTCGGTAACGATTTTCTGAAATTGATTCATCCAGCGTCTCACTTAATGTAGGCATATGTGGTGTTGGAACACACTTTTCACCATGACATGTCCAATTATAATAGTTTGGTGTAAACCCTTTTTGGTACAAATGTAATTTCACATCCACAATAACTTGGAACTTCTTATTCTTACATTTTACACAAGGACATCTAATTTGGTCTCCACCAGATTTTTCAGCATTAGAAAGAGACCACTGAAGAAAGTAATCAACTCCATTAAGAAATTCAGTGTTAATTCCCTTCACCCCTGATATATACCTTTTATACATCCAATTGCGATCTTCCATCTACATATTGTCACATAAATAAACACATAAATTATTTTTTTCCCTTATTTCAAAGACATAATATTATTGATCAAACCACGAAAAAAATGAATAAAATTAGCAATACACAAGAACTTTAGGAATGGTTTTTTCAGGAATGGTTCTGAAAGCATTTAATTTAAAGCGGTTAAAACTTATTAAATCTAGGAACTATAATTTTCAATTAAGTTTTAAAGTGCAAGAATGACTGTTAACCTATTTACGTGAACTTAGTCCTTGCCTTTAATACTTTTTGTCTCCTCTCTTTTGGTTAAATTGTATTTTTATCTTTTCCAATCAAATCTAGATTGAGAGATTCAATTTGTTATCAAGATCTAATTGTAGGTAGACTTGGGTTTTAATATTTTTGCCCTTCATGCAAATCATGTGAATGTTCTTAGCAATTTCTATTGTTTATGTTAATTTCATATGATGTTGAATTGGACTGGTTTTTGGCTAAATTAGTTCACCTGAGAAGGAGATTATCATCATGAATTTCTATATTTGTTCCAGCCTAAAGTTAATTTCGTTGTTTGCTGCTGATGATTTTAGAGGCCAACTAAGATCTAACAATACTAGTTAATTTTTGCAGGCACTATCTAGGCTTTTGTGTTTTTCAGGTTTTATAAATTGGTTGATTTCATTTTAGTGAAGGTAAATACTAGGCGAACTTTCAAAGAATGAACCATAGCCAGCACAATGGAAACAATGGAAGGATAATAAATATTAATTTTTTCTTTAATGGAAACATGAATTCATAACCAACAAATTGAGATTCTTTAATATAAAAAATTCAACCTTTTTATTCGAATTCAATCATTATAATATATTCCACCAGAGATTTTCTAAATTAATTAGCAAAAAATAAAATAAAAAGGACTTGTAGGTGACCCTCAAGCACTGTACCCATATTTTATGACTTTGTAAGAGACAAACCCCACCCCAACGCCATTAGTTAAAAAAGATGGGATCTTGGATTTGAACTAGAGGCATCAAACAAAAGAAACACTTTTATGAATAAAAAGACAAATTGCAGTAAACCACCAAGCTCCAATTACACAAGGCACAAACATAACAATCAACCAATTTAGATAAAATCCTTCAACATCTAGCACAACCAACAAAAAAAAAATCTGAATCAAACCTGGAAGAGAGCAGCGGTAAGGAGGGAGCAGCAACCGCACCAAAGAGAATAGCAGCAGAGAGCTAGCAGAGAATTTCGTGTGATTGAGATGAGGGTTTCCTTATTTTTTTTCTTACTGTGATATTTTCCCTTAGCTAATGTGTTTTTTCCCCCCTTATTTTAGAAAAACAAAAAATTTTAGAACAGAGGCGCGGTTAAGAACAGAGGCGTGCATTTTGAGGAATTGTTTTGTGAGTTTTTTAAAATTATTTTCGTGAAAATAAATTTAAATTGTTTTTTAACTTAGTTTTTTTATAAAAAAATAATAATTTTTTTTCCTTTTTTTTCTTTTTTTTTTGGTGTTTTAACATTGCGTCTTGTCTTTTTAAAAATGAAATAAAAAGTGTGTAAAGTTACTATATTTTATAATTATATAATCTTAATTACATGTACATTTTGGGGGGATTGTTTTAAATAGACGGAATAGTTAAAAACACAGTTTTGTTGTTTGTTTCCCATAGTTAAATAGCTTCTTTTTTTTTATTTTTAGATTGACCTTGTAACATTTAGCTTATCTTTTAAAGAAATAAAATAAAATTTTTTTAGTGGGAAAATAAAATAAAACTTAATATGTTAATTTCCAAAAAGAAAATTTTAGTTACATTAATAATTCTAAATTTTATATATCTTAATTATGGGTACATCATTTTTTAAGCTTCAACATTATAACATCCATAAATTAATAATCGATAAATTAATAACCTCTATAAAATAATTTTTTTGTTTGGTCCCAAGTTGGGCCAGTTCAAAAAATCAGTAGTTTTAATAAATTAATAAGATAATAATTTTTAGAAAAAGCTTATATAAATTTATGGTCTCGAAAATATTATAAATTAATAATTCTCTAAAATTACAAACATAACTAGTACAATTTAGTAAAATATGAATCTAATTTTGTTTCATGAAATTTAAATTTAGATGAATTTCATCTGTAACCTTTCTCATTACAGTACATCCAAAACCAAAAGCTTTGATGTTGTGTTCTCGAACTACAACAAAAAATTGTGAATAATTATTGCCGCTATGAGAACTTTATTTCGTCATGATTGATTTAAGATGAGAAGTCATTGTTGGATATGATTTGAAAAAAAAATTATATTGTTTATATAGAATAAGACTTGCTTGAGTTTAAATAGTTGCCACTTGCTAAAAGATTTATAGGCAATTTGTGCCTTTAATATCAAATATCTTAAGTAATTTTTATCCTCAAACAATTATCAAAAGTGTTTTCGATAATTCATTTATTAATTTCTTAAATATTTTAGGCAAATAGGCTATACTTATTTTAATGGATTAAAAATTATGTTCCCTGAATCGAGAACACTATTTAAATTAATAAATTAATAAATTATTAATATCTCTCTATATTAATAAAATTTCATGGTCCTGACAATATTAATTTATACAGGTTTTACTGTAATTTGTTTTTTATAAATTATTTTTTAAAATTAAATTTAATTGCTTTCGAACATTATGATCCTAGTTTTAATAGTATTATATTTACGCACGCATATGGATTTGTTAAATAGTTATAAAACATAGTTTTTTCTTTTTTTCTTTTGTTAAAATGACTTTGTAACATTTGTCTTATCTTTATTTTTTCTAAAAACTAAAAGTAATAGGTTAATTTAATTTGAGTTAAAATACTCATGTTTACAATTATATATCTTAATTATGTGTAATTATTTCCTTTAATTTTCTAGTTTATTTTTTAATTTCCTAATTTTTTATATTATTTTTGTAAAAACGTTTTAATGGTTCTTAAACATTATGGTCTTAGTTTTAATATTTTTATTTTTCCTCAATAATGTAGATTTGTTTTTTGCTCAAATGACTTTGTAACATTTATCTTGTCTTCAAAAACAAAAAGATAATATTTTAATTTTGAAAATAAAATGAGTTAAAATTAATAAATATAACATATAAATATTTGTATTTATATATGGAATAATACGTGTGTTAAAGTTAATATATATAAATTATGGAATAACTAGTAATAAATTTACTGAAAAACCTACAATCTATTACTCCCTTCGTCCGGAATTGAATGTTAATATTTCTATTTTAGTTTGTCCAAAATTGAATGTCCACTTTTATTAAATAAACATATTTTTTATTTAAAGTTTCATTAATAAACTCATTAATTTAAAAGATTTCCTATCACTCACGACCTTAAAATAAAAAAATATATTTTAATATATATATATATATATATTTACATTAAAATAAAAATGTTAAAGGCTTTTGCTTGTAATCGACATTGAAAGCTTTTCTTATTTTCAAATATTTCATTAAATCATTATGTTGAAAAATTTACCTTGGAATCTATGTCCTATTTTTGGCGAATATTACAACATATAAATTGTCCAATGTAAATCTATAGCAATATTGCAACATCTTTGCAATGGAAAATTAATCTGTTGTAATTTTTACTACAGATTTGCAATAGCCATAAAAATAATTTTTTTAAAGAAAACTTAGCTTGCAAATTCGTTGCAACAAAAAATAATTCGCTGCAAATCGATTGCATTATTGCAACATAATGTTTTCCCTCGCAATCTATGTCTTAATTTTTTGTGACTGTTGTAAATTCGTTACGAATATTGCAACAGATAAATTATGTGTTGCAAATTTGTAACAATATTACAACACATCTGCAACAAACCATTTATCCGTTGCAATATTTGCTAGGGATTTACAACGATCGTTCAAAATACGACTTAGGTTGCAAATTTGCTGCAACATCATTGCAAAATTGTAACGGATAATGAATGCATTGCAAAGTCGTTGCGATCTTGCAACACAACTGCAACCAACATGTTTTTCCTGGCAATCCTCAATCTTTTTTTTGAAAGCGATTGCAAATCTGTTGCAAAGGAGCAACAGAAGAATGGTTCGTTGCAAAGCTGTTGCAAAATTGTAACGAATAAATAATTTGTTGCAAATTTTCGTTGCAAAATAAAGATTTTCTTGTAGTGAAATATAATAATAATTGTCATATAAATATAAATTTTTTGATATATAAATAAAATCTTATAGTTATAATTGTCATATAATTAAAATTGTATAATTATAATAATAATATATAAATTAAGAATAATTGTCAGTTGAATTTAAATGATAAATATATTTATTTAAGAAAGCGGACATTCAATTCTAGAGATAATAATGTTGACATATAATTATATGTTCTAATATATTTTAAAAAATAAAAAGACAAATATATTTTGTAGCGAATTCTGTCCAATGTAGAGGTCTCTTCATCATCTGGAATTTCTTCAATTTGGAAAATTATCTAGCAGCTCAAAATTCCAGCTAAAGTTCAACACATTTTATGGAAAGCATATGCTTGAATATTTTTCCAACTACTACAAATTTATCAAGAAGAATTAAATTGGATTCGGGTTGTTCGGTTTGTGGCTTTTCTTGGGGTCCTGTGCAATGGTTGAAGATGTATTTTCATTACCCTCAAGATCTAATCTCAACTACTCAAGTTGATCATCCTAAATAACAAAGCTCTCTTTTTCCAAAAAAAAAAGAAAAGGGAAGCAAATATATTAATATATAGAGAAAAGATGAAAAATATACGTACAAGAGGTCTATTATTATCTTATGAGTTCTCTAAGTATTAATGATGCTCGATTTTTAATAAGCTGTAATTCGATGTCCCTTTTAAAGATTTATCTTTTCACGAGGGTGTAAGAGTTTTACACCATTTAATACACCTGTCTAACATTAATTTTTTTCTTTTTTGTCCAATTTTTTGAATATCTCATTTTAATTGTTTAGTTTCTATTTTTAGTATGTACTTTTACAATTATATGTATAATTGAAGTATGGATTTGGATTTGGTATACCTTTGTTATTAAAGATATGGATTTAGATCAGTTGCTAACTATTTATTGAATAATATATTTTTTTATGATAATTAATAATTATACACTAGGTATTAAATTATATTAATTTAAAAAATTTAAGTACATAATTATCATTTTAAATACTTATCTTAATATTAAAATTTTAAGACAGGATGAAGTATTTGAATGTTTCCTTTTTCTCTCTTTTTCATTCTCTAGCTATCCGCACCCAAAGTCCCACGGAAGAAAGTCACTTTTTCATTCCACGACAAAGATGATCCCGCCTCAATCATTATAACTTCAACAAACATCCAGAATCAATTTCTCATATTATTGATTTCCAATTATTCTGATATCTTTATATAAGTGAAAACTAAACAATTCCATAAAATTGTGTTCTTATACAACAACCTTGAACATTTACAAAATAAATTCTAAAATTCTAATTTGTATTTCATCTAAACCAATGAAGCTCTCTCTCTCTCTCTCTCTCTCTATATATATATATATGTAACAAGTATAATTCAAGTAGGTTAAGAAAATTTTGAAATAATAATAAACAAAGAAAGAAATAAGTAGGGTAATAATTCAATGGAACCGTAGAAACAAAATAGAAAATATAACTATCCCTCTTCAGGAGATTATATTATTACACACTTAACATGCTTTATTATAAGTACAAAGTCTTTATTACATGATACAACTTAGCAAACATGATCACAGCTTAACGGCCATGCATGATCTTTATTTCAGAAATGGAACAAGCAATTATAAATGCAAGGAAAAAAAACTGATCATAGTACTAATAGCCTCTGAAGAAAACCTTGACTGGCTTATCGCTTAGAGCTAAACGAATCTTCCCATTTTGCATAAATATTCCGACATCTTTGCAGATGGATTTGCACTTCTTGCAAACTGAAGGACAATGCACAATCTTGTAACCTCGTTCAAATTTTTCCAACTTAAACCAATTCCTTAGAGTTTGGGGTCCAGGATTTCCGACCACTCCACCAGTTGTCACAAAGTATTGCCTGGTCAAACGATCATAGCTATCAACCTTCCACACATCAGAAGAGTGCGAGAAGACTATGTTAAGATCGGTGTCTTCGCGGATCATTCCTTTCTTAGAATTCACCGGTACGAATTGAATCGGGAGGCCTTTATCGCCTTTGATGATTCTAATTGGACAAATGTTGTTTCTTGTGCATTCAAAGGTTATCCCACCTGGACCATTAGCAGATGCTATAACCTGATATGGAGCACCTGCCCGAAGCTTCTTTCCGCTAATGTCCAGCACCGAATTGGGCGCCTCTGCAGCTAAACAGAAGACCACATTGACATAAATCAAAAGGATCACAGACAGAATGGTTTTCATTGCGATCAATTCTTAATTTCTTGCAGGAGATTTTTTATTAAAGAGAGGATATGTAAGGATATGTTTGAGAGAGTAGAGAGAATTTCCTTTTATAGATCATGCTTATGGGGGTAGTTTTGTCACTTAAAAAAATGTGATGCCGGTGTTTGACCTAAATGTACAAATATATGGGCATGCAAATAGTAATTTAGCCTAATCTGCTTGCATATCTCATTAGAAAATATAGATGCTGTTGGAAATTATTTTAAAGCGTTGGAAACAAAGATCAAGCACAGAATTCGATGCTTGAAATGTTAAAAGTCCAAAGATTTATGTTAATCTAAATAATGAAGTCATTTTCTTATTACAAATCAGAGACCAGAATTGATCAGACAGATTATTATGCTTTTGAATCTCTCTTCTTACTATGGGATTTTATGAGTAGTCAAATTTCGTGCCATTCCATTGATTTTCGCTTCTCTTTACAATTTCTCTAATAAAGCTTAATAGAGTTCATAAGAGATGTTTAATTTATATATTTAAAATTTCAATATTTCATATGTGCATCTTGAGATGGTTCGGCATATACCATATGGGAGATAGGGAGTTGACTTTCAAGAACATGGCACCAATATATAGATAGAGTTAACTAATCTTTTGGCATGCCCTGGTTTGTTTTGATATATTGTACGTAATGTGATATGGATGCAGGTAGATGAGTGATAAAACAGTGTAATAGGGATTGAATATTCACTAAAAAGTATATACTGTTTTGTATTCTTCACTTGAATTGAAGACTAAATTAAATAAGTTGAATCATTTAGATCTTTTTTACTTTGTTTTCATTCAACATATTTGTTTTTCAATATTCTTAACAGTGCTTGTTTAAGAATTTCAACGGTTTGCAAACTATTTGCATAACATTAATGATAATTTCATGTATGCATGGATCAGTTGATTAAATATTTTGAAAGTTGTTGCAACTTATAGAAGAATTCAAACATCAGGTTCTGAGTAGCTAGTAGTATTATAACTACTGAAACATAGTTTAATATAGTAGTCAAATGCCAAGAATTTTCCTCTTAGAACCAACAAAATGATTTTTTTTTTGTTTTTTTCTAAAAAAAATGCATCATTGAGCACAGAACTTTGAAATGTTAATTAACTGCCTGGAATTTCCATGTCGAGGTCTAAAACCATTGCAAAAATATAAGTGAAATGTTAAACACCAGCAACTTTAATTTTTTATTAGCAAAATATATGTTAACTCCGAATATATAATTAGCAATCGCCAGCAAGAATCTATAAAAAGCCCAGACTCCCCTCTTCAGTATTTCACATTTTCCTTCTTAATTATAAGCTCAAGAAACAAATTAATATTCGACATGAGAACAACTCTAATACTTGTCTCACTCCTCCTTTCAATTTACGGCCAATGCCTACCTATTTTGTATTTGTAGGAGAGAGCTCTATTATGTGTTTATCTTCGTCCATCATATTTGTTGGGTTAGCAAGGGCTTCGACCACTTAGGCCTCACCTATTTTATTGTTGTTATATGTTGATTTTTACTAAATTTTAAAAATTTGTTAAATTATAACAAGTGCTTAAGAACGTGGGAGACTACTTTACCCATGTAAGAGGTGTGTGAGACATTTGAGTTGTATTACACTCATGTAGAGCAACCATTCAATATGCTCACTTGAAAGGATCTATCTAGGAGTGATGATACAGTTGCAAGAAAGTTCTCATACGACCCAGATACCTCATAGGAGACACTTAGATGTTATGTCTTTTAGGATAGAGATATTGCACCATTTCAAAGTCGTGGTGCTATATCTAGACATAGATCATGGTTATTTTATGTCAATGTTGTACTTTGATAGATATTGTACTATGTAATATGGATGATTGTATTATTATTTTTTTATTGTACTGTATTGTTATTTGTGTTCGTTTAGACTTTAACAATTGATATTATTAAAAAACTCGTAATAAGAATAAAAATCACAGAGAAATGTCAAATAGACTGCATGAACTATATCTAAAAATGAGATAAAAACCTATCTATGAGACTGCCACATCTAGATCTGGTGTTGTAAAATATGGTCAAAGTCATCATCCAAATTAGGGTCACACCACCGTTTCCAATTAGTAAATATCGACGGAATAGAGAACATGTGTATCATCCAGAACTGTCCACATAATAATAACTAATTAATATGTGAGAAAAATATGACTAATGAATTGAAATGTGCCAAATAATTTAAAACAACCATATGTATCGATAAATAGTGTTCCTGGGCCATAAGATATGTCATTTGGTTTCATATTACTTTTGGACAACTTTCTTACAATTTTTAATTCCTCCTCGTTGAGCTTCGCTGACTGTCCACAAGAATCAACTGCAGGATAATGGTTGTGTATCATTATGCACTTCTACAATCCAATGTTCATGTCTTATCTTTGACGCCCTCAAATCAAACAGATAATAAATCTTCTACGTCCTAATTCCTTTTCTGTTTTTACTGTCAGGTGTAATCTGTGCACAACCCATATACACTTTTCTTTATGGCTTCGATCTCTCTATTATAAGATAATAGTCACATAATAAAACTATAACTTGAACCCATTGAATGACTTCATCTTTAGAAGAAAAAATTTGACTGGTCACAAAAACTGTGGACACATCTATATGCACATCTGGAATTCTTCTAAAACAACTTATTCCTAAAAAATATAGCATAATATAATTAATTAGTTAAATGTATATTAAAATAATTACGACATCATAAAAACAGGAAAAGTTTTTATCCAACCCGACCCGTTTTGTTCGAGTTGACCATTCGTATAAATCCAATTTTTTTCGAGTTCGCGAAAATGTATCTAAATCTTTAAAAATATACATAAATTGAAAATAAAAGACATAAAATATACGTAATTGTCATCGAAACATGGATCGTAATCAAAATCGACTTCTATCTCTTCCATTTATCTTAAATGTGTTGAAAGATTTGTTTTAAAGTGATAAATTAGAGAGAGAAAGACCAAGGGTAAAATTGGAAGAGGGAAGTGTGCGTTTATTAAATCCCGTATGTGTTTAGTAATTCTTAAGAAAGATTAACGAGGAAATTTTATCCTATTGGAATCTTCATTCGTGCCTTAGATTAATATATACTCCTATCCCTTCTGATAAAATAAAAAAATGAATTAAGAGTAAGTTTAGAAAAAAAAAACATATTAATATCAAATAATAACAATTACTTTAAAGCAAAAGGTAGAAATGTGATATAGTTTGAAACGAGTATAATAGTTTTCTATTAAAAAAAAAAGAAGTGTAAAGTTGTTAATCCTCCGTAGAATAACCAATGTATACATATTTTGGGAATTTATAATGTCAAGGATCATTCTTAGAATAGAATGTATGCTTAAAAATCCACATCTTAAGTTAAAATTTAATTTAGTATGCATTCGTTTTACTCTCTTCGAACTTTTTATGGACTATTCTCGTTTATATGGTTTTCTTGATACATATGAAAAGAAAATTGAAAAAATTGTCTTGAAAATGTATATAATATTTTTATGTAAAATTTACTTCGAAAAACATCATTCATATAGTATTTTCCAAAAAACAAATGTTCATTTTTTTATTTTAAAACTAAAATTAGAAATGGTTAGCAAACAATAATGCTAAAAAAATTGTCAAGAAAAAATAAGTGAAAATTTTAAAAAATATTTATTTTAAGCAAATGAGAAACAGTTGTTGACTTTAAGTGCATGATTTGTAAAAGAACATAGGAAGAAAGTCAGTTTTTCATTCCACGACAAATATTATATTATTACACTCTTAACATACTTTATCAAGTACAAAGTCTTTATTACAAGATACAACATAGCAAACATGATCGCAGCTTAACGGCCATGCATGATCTTTATTTCAGAAATTGAACAAGCAATTATAAATGCAAGGAAAAAAAAAACTGATCATAGTACTAACAGCCTCTGAAGAAAACCTTGACTGGCTTATCGCTTAGAGCTAAACGAATCTTCCCATTTTGCATAAATATTCCGACATCTTTGCAGATGGATTTGCACTTCTTGCAAACTGAAGGACAATGCACAATCTTGTAACCTCGTTCAAATTTTTCCAACTTAAACCAATTCCTTAGAGTTTGGGGTCCAGGATTTCCGACCACTCCACCAGTTGTCACAAAGTATTGCCTGGTCAAACGATCATAGCTATCAACCTTCCACACATCAGAAGAGTGCGAGAAGACTATGTTAAGATCGGTGTCTTCGCGGATCATTCCTTTCTTAGAATTCACCGGTACGAATTGAATCGGGAGGCCTTTATCGCCTTTGATGACTCGAACTGGACAAATGTTGTTTCTTGTGCATTCAAAGGTAATCCCACCTGGACCATTAGCAGATGCTATAACGTGATATGGAGCACCTGCCCGAAGCTTCTTTCCGCGAATGTCCAGCACCCAATTGGGCGCCTCTGCAGCTAAACAGAAGACCACATTGACATAAATCAAGAGGATCACAGACAGAATGGTTTTCATTGCGATCAATTCTTAATTTCTTGCAAGAGATTTTTTATTAAAGAGAGGATGTGTAAGGATATGTTTGAGAGAGTAGAGAGAATTGCCTTTTATAGATCATGCTTACGGGGGTAGTTTTGTCAGATAAAAAAAAAGTGATGCCGGTGTTTGACCTAAATCTACGAATATATGGGCATGCAAATAGTAATTTAGCCTAATCTGCTGCATATCTCATTAGAAAATATAGATGCTGTTGGAAATTTTTTTAAAGCGTGGGAAACAACGATCAAGCACAGAATTCGATGCTTGAAATGTTAAAAGTCCAAAGAATTAATCTAAATAATGAAGTCATCTTATCATTAGAAATAGGAGACCAGAATTGATGATCAGACTGATTATTATGCTTTTGAATCTAATCTTTTCGCATGTCGTGATCTGTTTTGATATATTCTACGTGATGTGATACGGATGCAGGTAGATGAGTGATAAAACAGTGTAATAGGGATTGAATATTCACTAAAAAGTATATACTGTTTTGTATTCTTCACTTGAATTGAAGACTAAATTAAATAAGTTGAATCATTTAAATCTTTTTTACTTTGTTTTCATTCAACATATTTGTTTTTCAATATTCTTAACTGTGCTTGTTTAAGAATTTCAACGGTTTGCAAACTATTTGCATAACATTAATGATAATTTCATGTATGCATGGATCAGTTGGATTAAAGATTTTGAAAGTTGTTGCAACTTATAGAAGAATTCAAACATGGGGTTTTGAGTAGCTAGTAGTATTATAACTTTTGAAACATAGTTTAATATACTTGTCAAATGCCAATAATTTTCCTGCTTAATATACTTTTCATGTTCAATCGGACATAAGTCCCTGTTTTATCGAGCCTAAACCCCTATTATTTGATTACATATGCAATAGACATTTATATGCGCAATTATTAAATCAGTCTACACATATCATAATAGAATTTTAAAAGTGCACAATTAATCATGTAATAAATAGCATATATAACATATAAATATAAAGAATGAAATAATTAAATAAGGTTAGAACTCGCACCTCCAAAGCATATATAAATGTGTGCTAAATTGCATAGAATAACTAGCTCCCAAGTCCTTGTTTCATGCATTGGAAGTTGGTCTTAAATAAAATAAATAACTAAATAATCTGTATTAAAGAAGAAGAATGGCTTTTTGAAAAGTTAAAGGAAATATTTGACATTTTAAAAAGGTTTGGAAACATTTTTGGAATATGAAAAAGGTAATTTTCGAGTTTGGAAAAGTTTGGGGTCAAATTATAATTTTTGAAAAGATTAGGGGTCAAATCATAATTTTTGAAAGTTTAGTTGACTAAAAACGAAATTTTTGAAAATATGGGTTGAAACAGAATTTCAATTAAGTCTTGTGGTATAAAAAGGGAATTCCTAAAAATTATTTGGTAAGAATATAATATTTATGAAGTTTGTGGTCAAATTGAAAATTCTAAAAAGATTTGGGGATTAGTTTGAAATTCCTAATACATTTGTGGGTAATCTGTAAATTCATATCTAAATTTGGGGAAATTTTAGGATCTGTAAACCCTCATACCTATTTGCAAAAAGGATAAAGGTTTTGAAATTACTAAAATACCCCCATTTTTTTCTAAAACCCTAATTCTAAATATTTTTTTCATCTTCTTCTACCCTAGCCGCCGCCCTCTACCTACCAGCCGCCCCTCCCACCTTCTTCTTATTCTCTCTCCCACTTCTCCTTCTTCTTCTCTTCTATTCTCCTTTTCTTCTTTCCATCCCCCTTTTCCCTTATTCTCCCTCTCTATCTGCCTGCCCCACTTTCCTTTTCCTCCCTCTTTCTCGCCCTTCCCCTCTCTCTCTTCTTCCCTTTTTCTTCTCTTCCTCCCCATCTCGGTTTCTTTTTTTTTACCCTTTCTTCTTCTCTTCCTCTCTCTCTCGGCTTCTCCCTTCCCTCTTCCCCTTTCTTTTTCCTTCCTCTGCCACCCTCTCCCAAGCCAAAACCCCACTAGAATAAATAAATAAATAAAAGACACTAGGGAGTATTTCCGAAAATACTGTGATTTAAATATGAAAGACTAAATGGTGGGAAAAAATGATTTTTAGGCTTATTGCGAACCACATGGCAGCACCGGTGGTTGCTGTCTTGCCTAAAATGGTGAAAAAATTTACAACCTTGGGATTCGTGCTTAAGGTGGAAAAATTATCAAAAGTCTTAATCATTATTTTATTTATATGTGTGAGACAATAAATCATAATGGGTGGAGTTAATTAAAACTAATAAATTAATTAATATAGCCCATTAAGCTATAATATGTGTATTACACTAAATAATATAACACCAATTAAAGCTAACAAGAACACAACTACTTCATCCATTTGGAATTGAATGTCCACTTTCAACTTTAATTAAAAATTAAGAAATATCATTTGGCTTTAATTAAATTATCAAATTATCATTGATATTAATGTGATGGATAGTGAGACCCATTAAATAGTGAGTTATAAATTTCTTAAGTTAATGTAATTAGTGTGAGACCCTGATTTAGTGAAATAGAAATATCTTAAATTAAAGAGGTTATTAATTGAACATCAGATATAAAAATATGTCTATTAAAGGAAATTAGATATTCAATTTTAAACAAATTAAAATAGAAATATGGACATTCAATTTCAGATGGAGAGTATTATTTAAGTATAATATAGGTTTTAAAAAATCTAAACAATAAGAACACAAATACTACAAATGTGGTTGGTTGGAATAATGGAAGAGAACGAGCAGGACTATGAATAGGAGGCGGCTCAACCTCCTCATCAACAACAAACATGCTTTCAAGAAGGTGATATGCTCCCTTTCCATGTGATCATTTTCTCGAAATTCTTTCAATTTCTTCTTCAACATCACCACCTCCTGTCATATATAACTGGTTGACCTTTCAAAATGAATAGTTCCAATTTAACAAACTAGAACATGCCTAGATAAAAAAATAAAAACAAAAGCACATAAATACAAATATTGCATGAATAGTTGTAACCAACAAATTAACTCAATTATCAAATTGCATCTCAATTCAATTTTAACATCAGTCCTATAACTTTCAGTTAACTTAGTTTTCTTAAATTATTCCATAACAAAAACATCTCGAAGGAAATATTACTAAAATTGACAATTCCTCTTCAGTGGATTAGCTAAGAAGTGGGAACATTGTAAAATTTGTCCACTAGAACGCACTAAAAGATTTCAAATTAGAGGTTGGTATTTCACTTGTGCTGGTCCACAACCTATATGAAAGAAATATTATGTTTATCAAATGTGCACCATATTAGTTTGATATGTTATATTATATTACTTCCTTTTAATTAGTTAACTTGAATTTAAAAATATATGAATTTTATTTTATTTCGTTAAGAATAATTCAGTTTAATTAGCTTAATAACGGGTTGAGCTTTTTTTTTAATATTGTGTTTAATTATTAAATTTGATTATTTAGTTTGAATTAGTTAACTTGAATTATCAAAACATTAATTTAATTTATTTAAATTAGAATAATTTGTTTTTAATTAATTTAGATTGAAATAGTTTTAATTTTAATTACAATAAGATATTTATTATTTTTATTAATTGTGATTTAAGAAACACAAAAGGGGAGCAAGTGATCTTTATCGGATGACGATAGGAAATTAGTGGATGAGCATGAGTGGCGTGTCAAGGATCGTTTGGTCAATAGATCATTAAGAGATAGGACGAGTAAGGAAATAATGATGAAAACAGCTCATTATGTGCAGTTATTGACAGAGATAGACGCTGAAGAGAGAAATTTCACCCATGTTGAGCATTCTAACATCCATAGGACGATGTTCATACTAACTCTTGGACTCCAAATACGAGAGCCGGTGACACCAGATGCATATATGGTCCTAGATGAGGATGAGTTAGATAACGATTCTTCATACTCTATCTCAGATGACGAGAATGAGATGGAGACTTCTCAGGCAGAGTTCTTGTCTCCAAAGGCACTCAAAGAGACACATGCTCTCCACCACGAAGCAAGTATGGATATAAGATACTTGACACATAGTGCTGCTACCATTATTCAATCATTTGTATCCTCAGTTACTAGGCATCTATCTACAACCATTAGGCCACCATTTGTATACATCACATGGCCAACTACAGTCAATCCTAAGCCACCATCTGTACCATTCGTTGAGCTATATGTTGCATCATCATCTGATCCACCTTCACGATCCACCACTGGCAGTACTGGTTCAAGTACGAGTGACGAGTGGGAGTTGAGAGATCCTATTTCTACTGGTTCATGTGGCATATGTCGCATGGCATGGTAAGGTGGTACTGTATGAATAGTAGTGTTTAATTAATTGACTCATTATTTAAAATTATATACATTTCTTTTGTATTTGTAGGAGAAAGCTCTATTATGTGTTTATCTTCGTCCATCATATTTGTTGGGTTAGCAAGGGTCTCGGCCACTAAGGCCTCATCTATTTTATTGTTGTTATATGTTGATTTTTTACTAAATTTTAAAAATTTGTTAAATTATAACAAGTGCTTAAGAACATGGGAGACTACTTTACCCCTATAAGAGGTGTGTGAGACATTTGAGTTGTATTACTCCTCGTTGAGCTTCGCTGACTGTCCACAAGAATCAACTGCAGGATAATGGTTGTGTATCATTATGCACTTCTACAATCCAATGTTCATATCTTATCTTTGACGCCCTCAAATCAAACAGATAATAAATGTTCTACGCCCCAATTCCTTTTCTACTCTTACTGTTAGGTGTAATATGTGCACAACTGATATATGCTTTTCTTTCTGGCTTCGATCTTTCTATTATAAGATAATATTCCCATAATAAAACTTGAACTTGAACCCATTGAATTACTTCTTCTTTAGAAGAAAAAATTTGGTTGGTTAAAAATCTGTAGACACATTTATATGCACATATGGAATTCTTCTAAAACAACTGATTCCTAAATCATATAACATAATGTAATTAATTAGTTAAATGTATATTAAAATAATTAACACATCATAAAAACTGGAAATATTTTGACACAACCCGATCAGTTTTGTCCGGGTTGACCATCCGAATAAACCTAATTTTTTTCTAGTTCGCCAAAAAGTATCTAAGTCTTTAAAAATATACATAAATTGAAAATAAAAGACAAAAAATATACATTATTATCATCGATACATGAATTGGAATAAAAATCGACTTCTACCTCTTTCGTTTATCTTAAATGTTATTGAAAGAGTTTTTGTAAAGTGATAAACTAGATAGAGAAAGATCAAGGGTAAAATTGGAAGAGGAAAGTGTGCGTTTATTAAATCCGGTATGTGTTTAGTAATTCTTAAGATATATTTACGAGGAAATTTTATCCTATTGGAATCTTCATTCGTGCCTTAGATTAATATATACTCCTATCCCTTTTGATAAAATAAAAAAACGAATTAAGAGTAAGTTTAGAAAAAAAAACATATTAATATCATATAATAACAATTACTTTAAAGCAAAAGGTAGAAATGTGATATAGTATGAAACGAGTATAAAAGTTTTTTATTAAAAAAAAGAAGAAGTGTAAAGTTGTTAATCCTCCGTAGAATAACCAATGTATACATATTTGAGGAATTTATAATGTCAAGGATCATTCTTAGAATAGAATGTATGCTTAAAAATCCACATCTTAAGTTAAAATTTAATTTAGTATGCATTCGTTTTACTCTCTTCGAACTTTTATGGACTATTCTTCGTTTATATGGTTTTCTTGATACATATTAAAAGAAAATTGAAACATTTGTTTTGAAAATGTATATAATATTTTTATGTAAAATTTACTTCGAAAAACATCATTCATATAGTATTTTCCAAAAAACAAATGTTCATTTTTTTATTTTAAAACTAAAATTAGAAATGGTTAACAAATAATAATGCTAAAAAAATTGTCAAGAAAAAATAAATGAAAAATTAAAAAAAAATTATTTTAAGCAAATGAGAAACTGTTGTTGACTTTATTGCATGATTTGTAAAAGAACATAGGAAGAAAGTCAGTTTTTCATTCCACGACAAAGATTATATTATTACACTCTTAACATACTTTATCAAGTACAAAGTCTTTATTACAAGATACAACATAGCAAACATGATCACAGCTTAACGGCCATGCATGATCTTTATTTCAGAAATTGAACAAGCAATTATAAATGCAAGGAAAAAAAAAACTGATCATAGTACTAACAGCCTCTGAAGAAAACCTTGACTGGCTTATCGCTTAGAGCTAAACGAATCTTCCCATTTTGCATAAATATTCCGACATCTTTGCAGATGGATTTGCACTTCTTGCAAACTGAAGGACAATGCACAATCTTGTAACCTCGTTCAAATTTTTCCAACTTAAACCAATTCCTTAGAGTTTGGGGTCCAGGATTTCCGACCACTCCACCAGTTGTCACAAAGTATTGCCTGGTCAAACGATCATAGCTATCAACCTTCCACACATCAGAAGAGTGCGAGAAGACTATGTTAAGATCGGTGTCTTCGCGGATCATTCCTTTCTTAGAATTCACCGGTACGAATTGAATCGGGAGGCCTTTATCGCCTTTGATGACTCGAACTGGACAAATGTTGTTTCTTGTGCATTCAAAGGTTATCCCACCTGGACCTTTAGCAGATGCTATAACGTGATATGGAGCACCTGCCCGAAGCTTCTTTCCGCGAATGTCCAGCACCCAATTGGGCGCCTCTGCAGCTAAACAGAAGACCACATTGACATAAATCAAGAGGATCACAGACAGAATGGTTTTCATTGCGATCAATTCTTAATTTCTTGCAAGAGATTTTTTATTAAAGAGAGGATGTGTAAGGATATGTTTGAGAGAGTACAGAGAATTGCCTTTTATAGATCATTCTTATGGGGGTAGTTTTGTCAGTTAAAAAAAAAGTGATGGCGGTGTTTGACCTAAATGTACAAATATATGGGCATGCAAATAGTAATTTAGCCAAAGCTGCTGCATATCTCATTAGAAAATATAGATGCTGTTGGAAATTTTTTTAAAGCGTGGGAAACAACGATCAAGCACAGAATTCGATGCTTGAAATGTTAAAAGTCCAAAGATTTATGTTAATCTAAATAATGAAGTGATCTTATCATTAGAAATAGGAGACCAGAATTGATCAGACTGATTATTTTGCTTTTGAATATAATCTTTTGGCATGTCCTGATCTGTTTTGATATATTCTACGTAATGTGATATGGATGCAGGTAGATGAGTGATAAAACAGTGTAATAGGGATTGAATCATTTAAATCTTTTGTACTTTATTTTCATTCAACATATTTGTTTTTCAATATTCTTAACTGTGCTTGTTTAAGAATTTCAACGGTTTGCAAACTATTTGCATAATTAACATTAATGATAATTTCATATATGCATGGATCCGTTGATTAAATATTTCGAAAGTTGTTGCAACTTATGGAAGAATTCAAACATCGGGTTCTGAGTAGCTAGTAGTATTATAACTTCTGAAACTTAGTTTAATATAGTTGTCAAATGCCAAGAATTTTCCTCTTAGAACCAACAAAATGATTTTTTTTAATTTTTTTCTAAAAAAAATGCATCATTGAGCACAGAACTTCGAAATGTTAATTAACTGCCTGGAATTTCCATGTCGAGGTCTAAAACCATTGCAAAAATATAAGTGAAATGTTAAACACCAGCAGCTTTAATTTTTTATTAGCAAAATATATGTTAACTCCGAATATTTAATTAGCAATCGCCAGCAAGAATCTATAAAAAGCCCAGACTCTCCTCTTCAGTATTTCACATTTTCCTTCTTAATTATAAGCACTAGAAACAAATTAAAATTCGACATGAGAACAACTCTAATACTTGTCTCACTCTTTTCAATTTACGGCCAATGCCTACCTATTATGTATGTCATCGAGTTAAATACTCCTGCTTAATTAGGTTAAAGCTCCTGTTCAATCGGACATAAGTTCCTGTTTTATCGAGCCTAAACACCTGTTATTTGATGACATAGGCAATAGACATTTATATGCACAATTATAAAATCATTGTACACATATCATAATATAATTTTAAAAGTGCACAATTAATCATGGAATAAATAGCACATATAACATGTAAATATAAAGAATTAGATAATTAAATAAGGTTAGAACTCGCACCTTAAAAGCATATATAAATGTGTGCTACATTGGAAGTTGGTCTTAAATAAAATAAATAACTAAATAATCTATATTAAAGAAGAAGAATGGCTTTTTTAAAAGTTAAAGGAAATATTTGACATTTTAAAAAGGTTTGGGAACACTTTTGGAAAGTTTGGAGTTAAATTGTAATTTTAGAAAAGTTCAGGGTCAAATCGTAATTTTCGAAAGTTTAGGGGACTAAAAACGAAATTTTTGAAAATATGGGTTGAAACAGAATTTCAATAAGTCTTGTGGTATAAAAAGGGAATTCCTAAAAATAATTTGGTAAGAATATAATTTTTAAAAAGTTTGTGGTCAAATTGAAAATTCTAAAAAGATTTGGGGATTCGTTTGAAAATCCTAATACTTTTGTGGGTAATCTGTAAATTCATATCTAAATTTGGGGAAATTTTAGGGTTTGTAAACCCTCAAACCTATTTGCAGAACGGATAAGGGTTTTGAAATTACTAAAATAACCCATTTTTTCTAAAACCCTAATTCTAAATTTTTTTTTTTTTCTTCTTCTACCCTATTCGCCGTCCCTCCCACCTTCTTCTTATTCTCTCTCCCTCTTCTTCTATTCTCCTTTTCTTCTTTCCCTCCCCCTTTTCCCTTCTTCTCCCTCTCTATCTACCCGCCCCCTTTTCCTTTTCCTCCCCCTCTCTCTTCTTCCCTTCTTCTTCTCTTCCTCCCCATCTCGGTTTCTTTTTTTTCTCTCCTTCTCATCTTCTCTTTTCTTCTTCTCTTCCTCTCTCTCTCTCGGCTTCTCCCTTCCCTCTTCCCCCTTATTTTTCCTTCCTCTGCCACCCTCTCCCAAGCGAAAACCCCACTAGAATAAAAAAGAAAAAAAAGACACTAGGGAGTATTTCTGAAAATACTATGATTCTTTGAATATGGAAAGCTAAATGCTGGGAAAAAAATGATTTTTAGTCTTATTGCCGCCGCTGATGGCCAACCATTTGGCGGCACCAGTGGTTACAGTCTTGCCTAAGATGGTAAAGAAATTTTTACTACCTTAGCATTCGTGCTTAAAGGGAAAAAATGATTAAAAGTCTTAACCATTGTTTTATTTATATGTGTGAGACAATAAATCCTAATGGGTAAGGTTAATTAAAACTAATAAATTAATTAATCTAGCCCATTAAGTTATAATATGGGTATTACACTACATAATATAAGACCAACTAAAGCTAACAAGAACACAACTACTTCATCCATTTGGAATTGAATGCCCACTTTCAACTTTAATTAAAAATCAAGAAATATCATTTGGTTTTAATTAAATTACCAAATATCATTGATATTAATGTAATGGATAGTGAGACCCATGAAATAGTGACTTGTAAATTTCTTAAATTAATGTAATTAGTGTGAGATCCTGATTTAGTGAAATAGAAATATATTAAATTAAAGAGGTCATTAATTGAACTTTAGATATAAAAATATGTCTATTAAAGGAAATTAGACATTCAATTCAAAACAAATTAAAATAGAAATATGGACATTTAATTTCAGATGGAGAGTATTATTTAAGTATAATATAGGTTTTAAAAAATCTAAATAATAAGAACACAAATACTACAAATGTGGTTGGTTGGAATAATGGAAGAGAACGAGCACGACTATGAATAGGAGGCGGCTCGACCTCCTCATCAACAACAAACATGCCTTCAAGAAGGTGATATGCTCCATTTCCATGCGATCATTTTCTCGAAATTCTTTCAATTTCTTCTTCAACCTCACCACCTCATGTCATATACGACTGGCTGACCTCTGAAAATGAATAGTTCCAATTTAACAAACTAGAAAATGCCTAGATAAAATAAAATAAAAACAAAAGCACATAAATATAAATATTGCATGAATAGTTGTAACCAACAAATTAACTCAATTATCAAATTGCATCTCAATTCAATTTTAACATCATTTCCATGTCCTATAACTTTCCAGTTAACTTAGTTTTCTTAAATTATTCCATAACAAAAACATCTCGAAGGAAATATTACTAAAATTGACAATTCCTTTTCAGTGGATTAGCTAAGAAATGGAATCATTGTAAAATTTGTCCACTGGAACACACTAAAAGATTTCAAATTAGAGGTTGGTATTTCACTTGTGCTAGTCCACAACCTATATGAAAGGAATATTATGTTTATCAAATGTGCACCATATTAGTTTGATATGTTATATTATATTACATCATTTTAATTAGTTAACTTGAATTTAAAAATATATGAATTTTATTTTATTTCGTTAAGAATAATTCAGTTTAATTAGCTTAATAACGGGTTGAGCTTTTTTTTTTAATATTTGTGTTTAATTATTAAATTTGATTATTTAGTTTGAATTAGTTAACTTGAATTATCAAAACATTAATTTAATTTATTTAAATTAGAGTAATTTATTTTTAATTAATTTAGTTTGAAATAGTTTTAATTTTAATTACAATAAGCAATTTATTATTTTTATTAATTGTGATTTAAGAAACACAAAAGGGGAGCAAGTGATCTTTCTCGAATGACGATAGGAAATCAATAGATGAGCATGAGTGGCGTGTCAATGATCGTTTGGTCAATAGATCATTAAGAGATAGGACAAGTAATGATATAAGGATGAAAACGGCTCATTATGTGCAGTTATTGACAGAGATTGTGGCTGAAGAGAGAAATTCCACCCATGTTGGGCATTCTAACATCCATAGGACGATGTTCATACTAACTCTTGGATTCCAAATATGGGAGACGGTGACACCAGATGCATATATGGTCCCAAATGAGGATGAGTTAGATAACGATTCTTCATACTCTATCTCATATGACGAGAATGAGATGGAGACTTCTCAGGCAGAGCTCTTGTCTCCAAAGGCACTCAAAGAGACACATGCTCTCCACCACGAAGCAAGTATGGAAATAAGATACTTGACACATAGTGCTGCTACCATTATTCAATCATTTGTAGCCTCAATTACTAGGCATCTATCTACAACTATTAGGCCACTATTTGTATACATCACATGGCCAACTATAGTCGATCCTAGGCCACCATCTGTACCATTCATTGGGCTATATGTTGCATCATCATCTGATCCACCTTCACAATCCACCAATGGCAGTACAGGTTCAAGTATGAGTGACGAGTGGGAGTTGAGAGATCCTATTTCTAATAGATCATCAATCACAGACTTGTTGAAGGAATTCAGAGGTCATGTGGCATATGTCGCATGGCATGGTAAGGTATATGGTACTGTATGGATAATAGTGTTTAATTAATTGACTCATTATTTAAAATTATATACATTTATTTTGTATTTGTTGGAGAGAGCTATATTATGTGTTTATCTTCGTCCATCATATTTGTTGGGTTAGCAAGGGCCTCGACCACTTAGGCCTCACCTATTTTATTGTTGTTATATGTTGATTTTTTATTAAATTTTAAAAATTTGTTAAATTATAACAAGTGCTTAAGAACGTGGGAGATTACTTTACCCCTATAAGAGGTGTGTGAGACATTTGAGATGTATTACTCTTCGTTGAGTTTCGTTGACTGTCCACAAGAATCAACTGCAGGATAATAGTTGTGTATTATTATGCACTTCTACAATCCAATGTTCATGTCTTATCTTTGACGCCCTCAAATCAAACAGATAAAAAATCTTCTACGTCCTAATTCCTTTTCTGCTTTTACTGTCAGGTGTAATCTGTACACAACCAATATACTTCTTTTTTTCTAGCTTCGATATCTCTATTATAAGATAATAGTCATATAATAAAACTATAACTTGAACCCATTGAATGACTTCATCTTTAGAAGAAAAAATTTAGCTGGTCACGTAATCTGTGGACACATCTATATAGACATCTGGAATTCTTCTAAAACAACTTATTCCTAAAAAATATAGCATATTGTAATTAATTAGTTAAATGTATATTAAAATAATTAAGACATCATAAAAATAGGAAAAGTTTTTATCCAACCCGACCTGTTTTGCTCGGATTGACCATCCGTATAAATCCAATTTTTTTCAAGTTCGTGAAAATGTATCTAAATCTTTAAAAATATACATAAATTGAAAGTAAAAGACATAAAATATACATAATTGTCATCGAAACATGGATCGTAATCAAAATCGACTTCTACCTCTTCCATTTATCTTAAATGTGTTGAAAGATTTTTTTTAAAGTGGTAAACTAGAGAGAGAAAGACCAAGGTTAAATTGGAAGAGGGAAGTGTGCGTTTATTAAATCCGGTATGTGTTTAGTAATTCTTAAGAAAGATTTACGAGGAAATTTTATCCTATTGGAATCTTCATTCGTGCATTAGATTAATATATACTCCTATCCCTTTTGATAAAATAAAAAAACGAATTAAGAGTTAGTTTAGGAAAAAAACCATATTAATATCATATAATAACGATTACTTTAAAGAAAAAGGTAGAAATGTGATATAGTTTGAAACAAGTATAATAGTTTTCTATTAAAAAAAAAAGAAGAGTAAAGTTGTTAATCCTCCGTAGAATAACGAGTGTATACATATTTTGGGAATTTATAATGTCAAGGATCATTCTTAGAATAGAATGTATGCTTAAAAATCCACATCTTAAGTTAAAATTTAATTTAGTATGCATTCGTTTTACTCTCTTCGAACTTTTTATGGACTATTCTCGTTTATATGGTTTTCTTGATACATATGAAAAGAAAATTGAAAAAATTGTCTTGAAAATGTATATAATATTTTTATGTAAAATTTACTTCGAAAAACATCATTCATATAGTATTTTCCAAAAAACAAATGTTCATTTTTTTATTTTAAAACTAAAATTAGAAATGGTTAGCAAACAATAATGCTAAAAAAATTGTCAAGAAAAAATAAGTGAAAATTTTAAAAAATATTTATTTTAAGCAAATGAGAAACAGTTGTTGACTTTAAGTGCATGATTTGTAAAAGAACATAGGAAGAAAGTCAGTTTTTCATTCCACGACAAATATTATATTATTACACTCTTAACATACTTTATCAAGTACAAAGTCTTTATTACATGATACAACTTAGCAAACATGATCGCAGCTTAACGGCCATGCATGATCTTTATTTCAGAAATTGAACAAGCAATTATAAATGCAAGGAAAAAAAAAACTGATCATAGTACTAACAGCCTCTGAAGAAAACCTTGACTGGCTTATCGCTTAGAGCTAAACGAATCTTCCCATTTTGCATAAATATTCCGACATCTTTGCAGATGGATTTGCACTTCTTGCAAACTGAAGGACAATGCACAATCTTGTAACCTCGTTCAAATTTTTCCAACTTAAACCAATTCCTTAGAGTTTGGGGTCCAGGATTTCCGACCACTCCACCAGTTGTCACAAAGTATTGCCTGGTCAAACGATCATAGCTATCAACCTTCCACACATCAGAAGAGTGCGAGAAGACTATGTTAAGATCGGTGTCTTCGCGGATCATTCCTTTCTTAGAATTCACCGGTACGAATTGAATCGGGAGGCCTTTATCGCCTTTGATGACTCGAACTGGACAAATGTTGTTTCTTGTGCATTCAAAGGTAATCCCACCTGGACCATTAGCAGATGCTATAACGTGATATGGAGCACCTGCCCGAAGCTTCTTTCCGCGAATGTCCAGCACCCAATTGGGCGCCTCTGCAGCTAAACAGAAGACCACATTGACATAAATCAAGAGGATCACAGACAGAATGGTTTTCATTGCGATCAATTCTTAATTTCTTGCAAGAGATTTTTTATTAAAGAGAGGATGTGTAAGGATATGTTTGAGAGAGTACAGAGAATTGCCTTTTATAGATCATTCTTATGGGGGTAGTTTTGTCAGTTAAAAAAAAAGTGATGGCGGTGTTTGACCTAAATGTACAAATATATGGGCATGCAAATAGTAATTTAGCCAAAGCTGCTGCATATCTCATTAGAAAATATAGATGCTGTTGGAAATTTTTTTAAAGCGTGGGAAACAACGATCAAGCACAGAATTCGATGCTTGAAATGTTAAAAGTCCAAAGATTTATGTTAATCTAAATAATGAAGTCATCTTATCATTAGAAATAGGAGACCAGAATTGATGATCAGACTGATTATTATGCTTTTGAATCTAATCTTTTGGCATGTCCTGATCTGTTTTGATATATTCGACGTGATGTGATACGGATGCAGGTAGATGAGTGATAAAACAGTGTAATAGGGATTGAATCATTTAAATCTTTTGTACTTTATTTTCATTCAACATATTTGTTTTTCAATATTCTTAACTGTGCTTGTTTTAGAATTTCAACGGTTTGCAAACTATTTGCATAACATTAATGATAATTTCATGTATGCATGGATTTCAGTTGATTAAATATTTTGAAAGTTGTTGCAACTTATAGAAGAATTCAAACATCGGGTTTTGAGTAGCTAGTAGTATTATAACTTTTGAAACATAGTTTAATATACTTGTAAAATGCCAATAATTTTCCTCTTAGAACCAACAAAATGATTTTTGTTTTTCTAAAATAAATGCATTATTGTGAACAGAACTTCGAAATATTAATTAGCTGTCTCCAATTTCCATGTTGTGGTCTAAAACCATTGCAAAAATATAAGTTAAAAGTCAAACACCAGCAGCTTTAATTTTTTATAATAGTGATTCGGGGCAATTGGTGGTGGACTCACCATTCGACGGGACAGTATTTTGTGACCACTGGGGGAGTTATTGGAAATCCTGGCGTCACACTCTAAATAATTGGTTTAAGGATTGAAAATTTTGGACAACGAGGTTAAAAATTAATCTTGTATTGTCCCTCGGTCTTTACAACATGAGGAGCCATGTGCAAAGACGTAGGCGTTTTCATGCATAATGAGAAGAGACGTTTGGCTCTCAGCGACGTGCCACTCTAGGTTATGTTCAAGCGAGGATGATCAAGGATGGATTATATTTCATATTTTGTTTATTTATTTTAATTTTCGTTAAACATTAATGAAAATAAAATTTATTTTTCTATTTGTTACATCTAACAAACTTGTAACCGAAATTATTTATTAATTTAAAATTATTATTTAATTTTTTAAGTTGCAAATTAAAAATCCAATCGCCATTTGAAATTTTTTATTTTTTATTTTTTGAAAACTATTTAAAACTACATAATATAACACCGACAAAAGGTAACAAGAACACAACTACTCCCTCCATTCAGAATTGAATATACACTTTAAACTTTAGTTAAAAATTTAAAAATATCATTTGACTTTAATTAAGTTACCAAATTATCATGGATATATTTTTTATAAGCAGTGTTTTATTGGAAAGGCTCTAATGGGCAAAAGTACAAAGGTGGAGCTGTTACAAACAGAGTACAATATCTAAAATAATCCCAAATCAGAATTTTCACCAATCAGAAACCACATTGACAAATCCTTAACAACACCAGTTATGAACAAAAATCATTCCATGTTGATCGAAAAGGCAATCAAAGAAACAAACCAAGTACATCAAAAAATCAGAATTAAGTCTTCCTCTCTTTCGATCCCCTCTTTTGCTAAAGCATCTGCCTCACTATTGCTTTCCTTTGGTATTTTACATATTTCCCAACTTATAATTTTATGTTTCAGAGCTTGTACTTGGAGATTACTTTTCACATCTTCCATGGTGCTTTATCTGGTTCATTTATCCAACTACATGCATTTGAATAATTTGACTCAAATATAAGTCCCTTAGAGAAAGCCCAAGAAAATGCTACAAAAACAATAAAAGCCTCATTCACTGCCAAAAGTTCTACCATATTAGAATCTTCAACACCTACATGTTTGGAGAACAAGGCTCAAACAATACCCTCATGATCCCTAAGAATACTACCTATTCCAGCAGCCCCAGGCTTTCCTTTAGAAGACCTATCCACATTGAATTTAAGAAAGCCATTTGCAGGCGCTTTCCACTTTACAGATAAGTTGCCCTTAATTTTACCCCTTGGCAAAGCCTTTGCAAAAGTAGGAATTCTAAAAAGGTCTGTCACAAAATGAGGTAGATTTGGCCATTTTGCAAATGTCCACATAATGAATCTCAACTTAGTAATTTCATTTAATTTAAACAAGTCAGGTTCCACCCCCTTGAAAATAACTTCATTCTGAAATAACCAAATTGATCATATCACTGCAGCAAAAACCATATTCCACACCATAATTTTATCTTTGCTTGGGAAAAGGTGATTCCAAGCCAACATAAAATCCACAGGTTTACTACGGGACACTCAAACTATATTCCATAAGTCACACCAATAATTCCAAGCTTTCCATGTAAAGCTGCAGCCAAAAACCAAATGATGTACTGTTTCAATATCTTTTTTACACAAGACACAAAAAGCATTGAATCCAACATATTTCACTTCACCAATTCTGCCTTAATTGCAACTCTGCCTCTAATGACTTTCCAAATTAGGACTTCCACCTTAGGTGGTGCTATATACTTCCAGACAAACCTCCAAATGTTTGCAGATCCACCATTGGCTTGGACTACCTCTTTGTAGAAAGAAGAAGCCTTGTAGATATCATGAGAATTATGTATCCAAACTAACTTATTTGAAAATTCTTGACAAAGGGTATAAGTATTGATGATTGCTAGGAAAGTCTCTCTTTGTTCCACTTCCCAATCAAAAACCTCTCTTCGTAAACCAATATTCCATTCCCAAATACCTTCCTGCCAAGCACCAAAATTGCATAAATATCTATCTTTCCTTACAGCAAGGGCAAATACTCTAGGGAAAGTATCTTTGAGAATAATATCATCCACCCATTTATCAGTCCAAAATTTAATCATCTTCCCATTTCCCAAAGACATACTGAAACCATTTTTCACCACCTCCTCAAACCTACCTTCATGACGAAAAGGTTTAACAATTGAATTCTATAAACTAGATAACTTTCCTTCAAAAATATTATTGGGCAGCAAATCACTGGCATTCCAATTGTATTTTTTTGTGTAGAATTTTGCTCCAAAGAGATGACTTATCATTTGCTAGTCTCCAAACCCATTTACATAATAGAGCCTTATTCCTGACTTCAAGATCTGCAATCCCTAAGCCCCCCCCCCCCCCTGATTTTTTGGCTTACAAATAGACCTCCAATCTACCAAATGCATTTTCCTTGATTCAGAAGTTCCACTCCACAAAAATCTCCTCTGGATATGATCTAACTTGGTATGAACAGTAGAAGGTAGATTAAAAATAGACATATAGTAAATAGGCAAACTTGATACACAGCTTTGATCAACACAAGTCTGCCCCCAATTGAAAGATATTTCCTTTCCAATTTTCCAGGCTAGTCTTGAATTTTTCAATGATTGGATTCCACAATGTCGTGCTATTCAGTTTAAATCCCAAATGAAAACCAACATACTTTGTTGGCAAAGAACCATATTGGCAGTGCATATTCTTTGCCCACAAATTCATTTTTTATCCTCCATATTTTTAATTTTTTTGATAAAGAGTGTTTTATTGAAACGGCTCTAATCGAAAAATGTACAAGAGTAGAGCTGTTACAAACAACGTACAATACCTAACAGAACACCAAACAGAGTTTACACTAGTCAGAAACAACACGATAAAAAACCTTAGCAACACCAATTATGAACAAAACTCATTCCCTGATTGACCGAAAAGGCAATCACTGAAACAGATCAAGTACATCAAAAAATCAAAATTAAGTCTTCCTCTCTTTCAGTCCCTTCCTTTGCTAGAGCATCTGCCTCACCATTGTTTTCCCTTTGTATTCTACATATTTCCCAACTTATAATTTTTTGTTTCAGAGCTTGTACTAGGAGAATTACTTTTCTCATCTTCCAGGGTGTTTTATCTGGTTCATTTATCCAACTACATGCATTTGAAGAATCTAACTCAACTATAAGTCCCTTAAAAAAAGCCCAAGAAGATGCTGCAAAAACAATAAAAGCCTCATTTACTGCCAGAAGTTCTGCCATAATAGAATCTTCAACACCTACATGTTTGGAAAACAAAGCTCTGACAGTACCCTCATGATCCCTAAGAATACCAACTATTCTAGCAGCCCCAGGCTTTCCTTTAGAAGACCTATCCACATTGAATTTAAGAAAGGCATTTGCAAGTGATTTCCACTGTACAGATAAGTTGCCCTTAATTTTACCCCTTGGCAAAGCCTTCGCAAAAGTAGGAGTTCTGAAAAGGTCAGTCACAGAATGAGGTTGATTTGGCCATTTTGCAACTGTCCACATAATGAATCTCAACTTAGTAATTTCATTTAATTTAAACAAGTCAGGTTCCACCCCTCTTGAAAATAACTTAATTCCAAAATACCCAAGTTGACCATATCACTGCAGCAAAAACCAGAATTTTATCTTTGCTTAGGAAAAGGTGATTCCAAGCCAACATAAAATCCACAAGTTTACCAGGGGACACCCAAACTATATTCCATAAGTCACACCAATAGTTCCAAGCTTTCCAAGTGTAACTGCACCCAAAAAAGAAATGATTTACTGTTTCAATTTCTTTTTTACACAAGACACAAAAAGCATTGGATGAATCCAACATATTTCTCTTCACCAATTCTGCCTTAACTGTAACTCTTCCTCTAATGACTTTCGAAATTAGGACTTCCACCTTAGGTGGTGCTATACCCTTCCAGACAAGCCTCCAAATGTTTGCAGATCCACCATTGGCTCGGACTACCTTTTTGTAAAAAGAAGAACCCTTGTAGATACCATTAGAATTATGCCTCCAAACTAACTTATCTTAAAATTCTTGGCAAGGGGTATAAGTATTTATGATTGCCAAGAAACTCTCCCATTGTTCCACTTCCCAATCAAAAACCTCTCTTCGTAAACCAATATTCCATTACCAAATACCTTCCTCCCAAGCACCAAAATCGCATAAATATCCATCTTTCCTTAAAACAAGGGCAAATACTCTAAGGAAAGTATATTTGAGAGTAATATCATCCACCCATTTATCAGTCCAAAATTTAATCATCTTCCCATTTCCCAAAAACATACTGAAACCATTTTCAACACCTCTTTAAACCTGCCTTCATGATGAAAAGGTTTAACAATTGAATTCAATAAACTAGAGAACTTTCCTTCAAAGATATTATTGGGTAGAAAATCACTGACATTCCAACTGTATTTTTAGTGCAGAATTTTGCTCCAGAAAGATGACTTATCATTTTCTAGTCTCCAAACTCATCTACATAATAGAGCCTTATTCCTGACTTCAAGATCTGCAATCCCTAAGCCCCCCCCCCCCCCCTGATTTTTTGGCTTACAAATAGACCTCCAATCTACCAAATGCATTTTCCTTGATTCAGAAGTTCCACTCCACAAAAATCTCCTCTGGATATGATCTAACTTGGTACGAATAGTATAAGGTAGATTAAAAATAGACATATAGTAAATAGGCAAACTTGATAACACAGCTTTGATCAACAGAAGTCTGCCTCCAATTGAAAGATAATTTCCTTTCCAATTTTCCAGGCTATTCTTGAATTTTTCAATGACAGGATTCCACAACTTTGTTGGCAAAGAACCATATTGGCAGTGCATCTTCTTAGCCCACAGATTCATATTCCTATTCTCCACATTGATTCCATACAAACAACTTTTTTGGAAATTTATCTCGAGTCCCAAAGCAAGTTCAAAACACCTCAACAATCGTTTAATGTTCAACAAACTATCCTCCGATGCTTCTGAGAAAATTAAAGTATCATCAGCATACTGAACATGTGAGATATAACAATTTTCCCTCCCTATCTTTACTCCTTTAATCAGTTCCATATCACTAGTTTTTCTCATTATAGCACTAAACAATTCTCCAACAATACAAAAAAGAAAATGAGAAAGTAGGCAACCTTGACGGAGTTCTCTAGACATAGTAAATTGTCTGGTGGGCGATCCATTAACTAGAACCGGCATATTAGCAGTAGATATACAATTGTAAATCCATGCATTCCATCTCTTAGGAAAACCTATAGCATTTAGAGCCAGCATTCAAAACCTCTAATCTACACAGTCATAAGTAATTTGTAAAACCTCATTGGCTATCTGTAATTTGCCTACCTTTAATAAATGCAAATTGAGTTGGCCCTACCACATTATGTATCACTTCTCCCAATCTACTCACAAGCACCTTAGCAATTATCTTGTAAAGGCTACCAACCAAGCTGATCGGACGAAAGTCCTTGATGTGGGTAGGATTTCCAGACTTAGGGACTAAAATAATAAAATAAGCATTGATGTTCTTATTAAAACTGCCCTTGGAATAAAAGTCAGCAAACATACGTGTTATGGAAAAATTAGGATTATTCCTAAATCTAAATTGGAAGATTGATGGCAATTTATTTTGAAGATAAAAAGATAAGCTATATATCTTTTATGAGCTATCTTTGGAGATAAATCTTTATTGGTTAAAGATTAGGAAGTCTACATGGACAAGAATATTGGAAGATATTGAAGTATATCCTTGATTGATTCCTATTAGGAGAAGGACAAGAATATTGGAAGATATTGGAAGATATTGAAGTATATCCTTGATTGATTCCTATTAGGAGAAGGACTGTTTGGAAGAGACTTCTAATTCTATATAAAGAGGATGTTCGTGCAGATCAATATAGAGAACCGAATGCAATCAGAGAAGAAGGTGAATATTGAGAGAATCGGTTCAGAGGTTGTGAAGCAATAATCAGTTGCACAATGCTGAGAAATTGCTGAGCAATAGTTCGAGTTTATTTTATGTTTATGTGTACTTATTGGTGATACTCGAACAAGTAGAAGATTATACTTTGTATTTAACAAGTCCCTTTGTTGTTGAAGGGCATTTTCGAGTAGACTACTTAATCAAGTTGTTGGATTAAGTAGTTTGTTGAATGGTGTGAAATCGATACTGTTTTATCAGCAATACTATAGTGATGAGCTATAGTGATCGAATGATTAGTTTGCAAGGAGTAGTCATAGGGAAAATTGTATTGAATCCCTTTGTACTTTTGAAGAGCAAACTAATTTGGGTGAGGGCCCCGCAGACGTAGACAAGAGGATTGTCGAACTGCGTTAACAAACGTTTTTGTGTGATTTACGTTTTGTTGAGTTGTTTTTCAGGTTAAGTCCTAGTTATAACTTCCAACGAGTTATAACTGACTGTTTGTATACTCAGTATTTCTTTCAATACGCAATATATTCCCTTTCAAAACAAGCCACTGACTTTTGAACAAATTAAGGTTATACCCATCTGGTCCTGGAGCTTTATCACCATCACAGCTACTTATTGCAGACCAGATTTCCTCCTCTGTAAAAGCACTCTCTAACTTATCCTGTTTAGAATTAGTTAATTTGTAGACTTCCACATCCATATCTGTAGCAACAATATCTTTAACCTTGTTGTAATGATTTTCAAAATGTACAACAATGCCTTTTTTTAGGGAACAAGGATCTCTAATCACGTTATCATTGATGAGAAGACATTCAATCTTGTTTCTCCTTCTTCTTTCCAAAGCCATCATGTGGAAAATTTTTGTGTTTTTGTCCCCATTCAACAACCAATTGAGCCTGGATATTTTGGACCAACTTTGTTCATCTATTATGTACTTTTTCCACAATTCTCCTGTCAGCTTGATCAAATCATTTCTAATAAGAGGGTCATAACCTTCAGCTAAATATTTCCTCTTCAAATCATGAATATCATCTTCCAGCTTATAGATAGAGTTGCTGATATCCCCAAAACAACCTTGTGCCCAAGATTTCAAATCAGTTTTAACTGTCCGAAGTCTGAACCAGATATCTCCCTCCCCTATCTCTTGCCACGCTTTCTCAAAAAAAGGATTGAAAGACTTATCCTAGAGCCAAAAATTGAAAAACTTGAAAGGTCTCAGTCTCCAATCCATATCCCTCTCAATTAATTGGTCTTAGTCTCAATTCAATTTTAACTCACTTCCATGTCCCATAACTTTCAGTTAACTTAGTTTTCGTAAATTATTCCATAACATAAACAACTCAAAGGAAATATGAGTTCATCTTCGTCCATTATATGAAACTGCCACATCTGAATCTAATGCTGTAAAATATTGTCTCAGTCTTCATTCAAATTAGGGTCGCACCACTATTTTCAATTAGCAAATATCACAGAATGAGGAACTTGTCTATCATCCACAATTGTCTACGGAACAATAATTAATTAATATGTGAGAAAAATATAACTAATGGATTGAAATGTGTCAAATAATTTAAAACAACATACGTATCGATAAATAGTGTTTCATTGCCATAAGATATGACATTTGGTTTCATATTACACTTGGATAACTCTCTTACAATTTTTAGTTTCTCCTTATTAAGCTCTGTTAACTCTCTTACAATTTTTAGTTTCTCCTTATTAAGCTCTATTGGTTGTCCGCAAGAATAAACTGCAGAATAATGGTTATATGTATCATTATGCACATGTACAATCCAATGTCCATGTTTTATCTTTGACGTGTCAAATCAAATGGACAATCAATCTTCTACGTTCCAATTCCCTTTTTGTTCTTACTGTCACCTATAATATGTGTACAACCCATATACGTTTTTCTTTCTGTCTTCGATCTATATTATAAGATAATAGTCACAAAATGAAATTTAATCTTGAACCAACTAAATAACTTCATCTTTAGAAAATGAAAACTTGGTTGGTCACAAAATCTACTGACACATCTATAGGCATATCTTGAATTCTTCTAAAACAATTGATTCCTAAAAAATATAAATAATTAGTTAAATGTATATTAAAATAATTAAAATATCATGAAAACTGAACAAATTTTGACCTGGCCGAGCTTGTTTTGAACGAGTTGATCATACGAAAAAATGAATTTGTTCGAATTGATTATCCGGACAAACCCAAATTTTTTTCCGTTCACCAAAATATATGTAAATATTTAAAAATATATGTAAATTGAAAATAAAAGACATAAAATTTACCTCATTATCATCGATATATGGATAGGAATCAAAATCGACCTCTACATCTTCCATTTATCTTAAATGTATTGAGAGAGTTTTTTAGAGTGATAAACTAGAAAGAGAAAGACCAATGGTAAAATTGAAAGTGAGGTGTGTGCGTTTATTAAATCCAATATGCATTAGAAATTCTCAAGAAAGATTTACAATGAACTTTTATCATATCGGTATCTTCATGCATGTCTTAGTATTAATATATACTCCTATTCCTTTTGATAAAAAAAATAATATATATATATATATACATAAAATAGATGACAAAAATGAAGATTTAGACTCAAATAAACCATCAAGTTATTATTTTATTAATTACCAACTAGATGTACATGTTTATGTCTTCTGAAAAATAGTAATTTGAGCCTAGTTTCATACAACACGAAATTTACGAGCAGCAATTTGTGCCACACATTGCGAACTACGAGCGACTATTTGAACCACTTCTCAAGGCATAATGCGTGTATATCCAATCCGTGCACCATGCCTTGAACAATAGCTTTGGGAGCCACGCGACATAGAAGAATAAGTGGCCCCTGAAGCCACGCGTCATATATAAATTAGTGGCTTCTAGAGCCACACGTTTATGTATGACATGTAGCTCCTAGAGCTACTCATCTTGCCTTGGCCCGTGGCTCCAAAAGTCACGCGTAGTGATTTTTTTGTGCATATATAACAAATTTCATAATAAATTTTGAAAAACTAATTTCTCATTGTAGTGTTTTACTTTAAAAAAAATCTAAGAAAATACTATTTGAGACCTAAGTATAATTTATCATTTTTAAGACTCATGGCATGTTTTACAACTTTTAAAGTATTTTAAGTTGGGAATTTTATAAATTGTTAGCCAAATAATAAATAAAATGACCATGATACATAATGTAAAATATTTCGAAACTAGCATAATAATAAAATGTTGATAATACGTAATACATAGCATCTCAACAACACTCAAAAAAACATAATGCAAAAAATTCCTTGTGTCTCAATCTACACACAAACCTTCTACCAAGACCCGACATAGGTAAACACTAATATCCATAAAATGTGAAAATCAAATATTATATTCTTAACGTGAAATTTATATTATATACTTATAAAATAATTAAACAAATTTTATAATTTTTTCACAAATAAAAAAAATGCCCCGAGACACAACACGTGGCTCGGATAGTCACTCATCGAGTCCTAGCTTACGACCCAAGCAACCACACACCAAGTCCTAGCTTACGACCTAAGCAACCACGCATCGAGTGAGGCCAAGCGGCCCAAGCAACTACACACAATTCCCTCAACCATGGCCAGTTCAACATGCCACCATGCTTCCATTGTGGCCCAGCTAGTCGTGGCCATAGCCAAATTATCTTTAACTTCTTTTTTCATTTTTCCATTCTAATTTCTCTCAATTCCAAATTGATTTTCATTTAGTAATCATATAACTAGCATTTCTAATTATAAAGAATTTATTTTAACTATTTAACACATTCTCAAAAAATCAAAGAAAAAAAATGCAGCAAGAGAAGGATCAAGAAGGAGGCAACCAAGGGGAGGAAAAACCAAGAGAAGAGGGGGTTGGGATTGATACGTGAGAGATGGGCTTGAGTGAGGATAGATATTAGTTTTTGGAATGTGGGTATATTTTATATTTCAGATGCAAAAAATGCAAAAAGTGGAATGTGTACTAGATTTAAAACCATGTTTTTAAACTAGAACACATTTTTTTACTAGACGTAATATTTTTATATTTAATTTTTTTAAACAAATACCTCTAAATCCTCTCTCACTACTTTCAATTTAATTGTATAAAAAAAATTAAACTTATCATCTACAAAAATAAGGTGGAACAATATGATTTATATTTCATTATCAATGAGTAGTTGCCCCCTATCTAGGTTGGAGATTTCCTATTTCAAAGTGAGAATAAGACTACCAAATCATTATTTTTATAAAATTTTCTATACTAAACATCTTGATTTGTTTGAAAAATTAATAATCTTGTTATTTCCCTTTTTATGTTTCTTATTTAAACTTCAAGAAAGAAATAATATATATAAATTTTACATTATATTTATAATTAATGAATATTGTGCGTTTTTAATGAATGAAATCTTTAACCTAGTAAAAAACCATTAATTTTTTAAATTGAAAAAGTTATTTATAGAATTTTGAATGTAAAATATAATTATTTTATAAAAGTAAACATTAATTTCTTCCATTAAAAGATAAAAATGTGAACATTTTAAGTTACTTTCAAACACAAAATACAACAATATTTTTCGCCAAAGCTAATATGAGAAGATGACATATATGATCAGGGCTCTCTCTTCTTTTTTTTTTTTCTTTTCTTGAAATACTTATTGGAGCAATTGAAATTCTTTTAAGTTGTTGAACAAAATATTTTAAAAAAAATTAATATAATATTTTGTTAATAACATTGATGAGTAGATATTGTATTGAAAAAAGTGTCATATTTTTTTTTTTTTTGGAATGCAAGGAACTTAAAAGAGGAATAGGAGTTGAAATTTGTCACTGATTTTTTTTTTTTTTTGTCCCTAAAAAGCTTATAGATTTTAAAAAAAAAAAAAAAAAGACCATTTGAATCTCATAAATACAAACTACAAAACAAAGTACAAAGAAAGGAGGATATATGAATCTGATCTCCAATATGCTAAAAATTCAATAATACATGAAAAAATTTAGAGTTCTCAAACAGAAGGGTATCCAAGTCTATCAATGTATATCAAGGCTCTAGTCCTATGGTGCAACTACTGAGGTGCGAAAAGTGTTAAAGTTTGACGTCTCCATCCCTCAGAAATCAAGTCATCAGCAACCTAATTTCTTTTTTCTAAAGGTTTGAGAAACAGTGTCTCTGTCGAAGCATAGCTATTGTCGAATAGTCCGAAAAAGCATTTGAATGTGCCACAGACCTCTTCCTCGTGTGATACAGTATACAACTAGCTTGGAATCTGTCTCTATCCATAATGCAGTCAATCTCAAATCTCGAGCCAAAAGAATACCATTGAAAATAGCTTGCAACTTCGTCACAAGAATGGTGCAAGAACCGTAAAATGAACAAAAGACTCGAACACACCGTCCGTCACTATCTCTGATAATCCCACTATCGATAGTCATCCCTTCCTTAACGCATCCGTCGGTGTTCACCTTGTGGGATCCCACAGATGGTATATGCCAAGAAACAATGATAGGAAGGGGCGAAAAGGAACAGATAATGTGACTCCAAATAATAGAACAAAGTCTGTGACTCCGTACCAGTGTGTGTCGAAACATGTGTCTCATATGTAGAAATGAAATATGCATGTGAACTCGTCAGATGATCCGCCGAGACTCCATAACAATGTTCCTGTGATTCGCATCATTGCATGCAAACTAGAGGAACCAGAAAATGAGCAAAGGCACGATGATGCGAATGTGACACATAGTGGCGTGCTGGCCCAATCTAATCTAGTAAATGAAGCGATGATGTATCCCGTCCTGCTGACAGACTGGTACTTGTAAAATAGAAGAAAAATAAATCCATACTTGAGCGGCAATCAGACTGCTAACGAATAAGTGTTGAAGCGTCTCATTTGAGTGACAATAGTGGCATCTTGATACCAACTGAACCCGGATCCAATCCCTCATAACTGTATCTATCGGAATCAAACAATGTCATAGTCTCCAACAAAAGAATAATATGGTCGTGGGATGGAAGGTCCATAGAATAAGCGATAGAGAGTTCGAACATCGGAAGGCTTCTTAACTATCTGTCAAGCCGACTTGGTAGTGAACCTACCATTTAACATATCCCTCCACAACATCCTGTCCGGTGTATCAACTAATAGAAACAGATTGACAATTTGCTATGCCATAGAAGAAGGAATCGCCCGGCAACATAGGTCGAAATCCCACTATGAACCATCGAAAAAATCACTGGCTCAAGCCGAAGTGTGAGTGGACTTGGATAATTGTTGAACAAGAATAGTGTCTCCCATCCAACAGTCATGGCAGAAGAAAATCTGTCTCCGACCTAAAATCCATGACTCTCAGCACGTGAGCCAACTCGAAGCAATCTACGCCAATTTCGAAAATAAATGTAAGTACCTTTAGCGAGTGACGGGTGCGTTCTGACATAATATTTGCCCAACATAAACTACAGTCCACAAGGAATTTTGGAAAAGAAACTGCCACCACAACTTCAGAAAGAAAGCATCGACAACATTTTGTAATCTCTTGAATCCAAAATCACCCTCATCGTGTGAAATACATAGAAACTGCCACTTGTGCTAATAGAGTCTACAGGTCTAATTCTGGACATCTTACAAGAATCTGACAAAGTAGTTTTCCAACCTCTTTAAAAGAGTTTTAAACAGTTGTACGATCTGAAAGAAGTAAAATGATTATATGATATTGAAATTTGTCACTTATTGGAGATCAATCGGTCACAATTCCAATACTTCAAATTATGAAAGCTCTAATTATATGAATTGTCCGAGAAACTTCTCTAGTAGGATATTTAGAGTGTAATTAATGGTAAATGTTTCATTTATAAAAAAAAAAGGGGGGGGGGGAAGAAATTGTATTACCTTTATATATTCCAAAGTCAGCCATACCAATGAGGTCGAGGGAAGAAATGTAATTGATAGTGGTAAAGGCAAACTGCATAGGAAGAGGGGGAAAAGAAATGAAAATGAATAAAGAAAGATAAATAGGCTCTAGAATTACAAAATTAGATCTAAAGGAGATACCCAAAAACCATCAAATATGATGGCACTAGTCACAGATCCGGACATTCTATGTAAAGTGAGAGTCATTTTGAATAACAATTTGTGAGTAAATAGACTATTTTAGTCAATTAAAAAATATATTATTTTTTTAATTAATAAATAAATAAATTTATAATTTGAAACATACTAAAAATGAAAATATCATATTGAGACGGAAGGAGTATAAAGTTTTTTCTCTAAAATAACATACTAATATGAATATAATAATTCACCTAAAAAAATTAGAGACCATATAAGTATAACGAAATGATATAATAATTTACACAACATTTCTCCTCTTTCATAGAAAACCTCCCTCTCACCATAAGAAACAATTTTAGCTTTTCTTCAACATCAAAAAAAAAAAAAAAACAATAGTAGAATGGCCATACATAACAGCAATTGTTAAAATTTTGTTGCCAATTTCTTTAAACCAAACATTTCTTACAGTTACCAGTTCTACTAAGGTCATAAATGCCCATTCACATAACTGAAAGACACTACTTCAGAAGAAGCTATACCGATACGCCAAGACAAAACAGGACCAGACTCCGCAATTTCTCGAAAAGCTCTGTTCTTGCACCCTTATGTTTGTCCATCTCCAGTTGGCCATTTCCACTCATGGAATACCAATACCTTTTTCAACGTCAATGGTTCACATGCTCACATAATCCTTTCCTGGTCCTCTCTGTGTGGTATATTGAAGTCTGTTTCACATGGACATGGTGCCCACCTGTGTGGTATAACTTTATGCATTTAGGCAAATGTTGAAACGGATGCTTCGCTTTCACTGGTGCATATCCTTGTTTGATATGAAAGCCAGGACTTTCTTGTTAACCGCCGAATTGCTTTGGAAAAGTTGATCAAATACATTGTAAATTGGCTACATAGAAAATTTATATACTCCCTCCGTCCCATATATTTAATATCTAATGTAATAAATTTTAAAGATCGACCATAGATGAATAAAAAATTGATGATCTACACAAACATATATGGTTAATTTTGGAAGGGCTTCCTCTCTAGAAAGTAAACAAAGCAATTAAGTACCCTTCAATTTGTTCTTTCTAATTGCTAATCATAAATGATAAAGAGGTTACAAGTTGAAATGCAAGTTGAGGAACTCATTCAAAGGCATGGCCAAAATGCATAAAATAGTTAAAAGCTCCCAATGCTATTTTACTTATGGGATGCATACCTACAGATTACAATATTGGAGGCACTTCAACTTTCACAAAATCAGCCTTCAGGAGGAGAATGCATATCTGGACCAGAATGCACAAGCAAGCAGTAAGTCATGAATCCATTTTCAAATGGTAATTTGATACCTAAAAGCAAGAATAGCCGAGGACATCAACAATTACAGATTATGTCATTTAATTGTTCCATCACAATTTCAATTGTCGGCCTATGATCAGGTGCTTCATGTGTGCAAAGAAGAGCAATTTTTCCCAGCTTAGCTGCTTCAGATTCTCCAAAGTTACCCTCAAGATTTGCGTCTACAAAATCTTCATATATGCAGAATTCAGCGCCTTGCCGATTCAACTGGTTGATTTTACATTTTCCAGAGAGGATCTGGAATATGATCATACCAAAGGCATATATATCACTCTTCTCGGTGAACCGACCTGTGGTTGTATATTCAGGAGCCAGGTATCCCATTGCAGCACTACCTTTGACTGTTGAGAAAAGGATGTCATCTGCCAATAACTTGTGCAGACCACAATCTGACAGCAGTGGATTGTAATGTTGATCAATAAGCACTTTTTCTGCAGACATATTTCGGTGAACTAGAGCAGGTTTGTTTCCCTTGTTTGCATGTAAATACTGGATACCTGGTCAATAAGGATATGAAATTTTAACACAAATACTTCTCCTGCAAGACGAATTATTTTTGTACAAGAAATATTACCTTGCTAATCTTATTCAAGCAATCTCAGAAACATAATGGAGACCCATAGTAGATATGCTATTTTAAAAGATTGGTTCCCACTAGTTAAAGGAACTTTAACTTACCTACTAAAACTGAGTAAAAACTGATGGATAATACACTACTAACCTTTTGCAATGCCTTTGATTATCGAAATTCTGGCAGGCCATTCAAGAACCTTGCCTTTGCCAGCCTTTGTATCAAGGAACTGCAATAAATTTCCATTAGGGACAAAGTCATAGATGAGAAAACATTCTCCCCTGCCTTTTGAACAGCAAAAGCCTCTCAATTTCGCAAGGTTTTCATGTTTTAATGAGGTCAATAATCTTAATCCTCTGAGGAATTCAGCTTCATCAGATGTGCAGCTAGTTTTTGAAATACACTTGATAGCCACAGCAGACCCATCCCTCAGCATTCCTCTGTAAATGGCAGAGAAACTACTCTTACCCAAGAGGTTCATATCTGAGAAGTACTGTGTTGCAGACTCAACTTCATCAAGATTGAACATAAAGCTCTCGAATACTTCCTGTGAAAATGCATTTCCTATTTGGCCTCTAGCCAATGGATCCCAGCCATGAGAATACTCCAGACTGATGAGAGGAGAGGCACTTCTTCTACAAACTTCCTTTATCTGGTCAGTACTAAGTCTACTATCAGATGAATCATAAGCACTTCCAATCTTCTGTTTCCGACGACGATACCATGAAAATGTGAAAAGTCCTGTCACCACCAAAATAACAGAAACGCCGATAACTCCAACAACAGCAGCTGTTTGTGGTCCTTTAGATTGATATGAGTTTTCTGGTTTGACATTTGCAGATTCAGGAATAGCTTTGGAAGGAAGACGACTCGAACCAGGCCCAAATGGTTCTGGTTTATTTGGGTTTAGACTAGAATCAGTGCAAACATCCAGGGATTCAAACCCAATTCCACATAAGCCTGAGTTATTTGCATACTGAAACCCTTCATTTAGCCTCTTCAAAGCTACATAAAGCCGAAAAACATCAGAGATATTCCGACATAAACTCAATCAGGAGCATCTCAATTTTATAGAAACAAGTACCCAATATATAGATTCAGGAAAGTCCAATTACCTAAAGGGACATTGCCAGATAAAGTATTGTTTCGGATATCCAGAACTGCCAACCGAGGAGAATTCGCCAATTTCAAAGGAATTGAACCAAAAAGATTATTAAAGCTCAAATCCAGCCTAGTCAGATTCGCCAAGTCCCCTAGGCTCGCTGGAATTGCCCCAGTCAACTGATTGTACTGCAGAGCAAGAACACTGAGCTTCTTCAAGGACTCAAGCTGATTGGGAATGCTTCCAGTCAACTTGTTGTAACAGAGTTGCAAAACTGCAAAAGATACAAAACCAATATAGGTGTAAGATTAGCCTAGGCAACAACTTTTGGCCGAGTAAAGCTTATTAATTTTGTTAAAAGATCCAAACTTTTCTTTCCAAAGGCCCCTGGCTAAGCTCCTTTTGGTTTAGAAGGACACCTTATATGCTTTTGCATCTTGAAATTACATTAAATGCTCATGAACCTCATGCTTAACTAAGGAAAATCCCAAAAGTACAAGGTCTGTAGCTATTTTTGCGGAAATTAAGAGCAATAACGTGTGCTGTACATGCAGATCCTGCGAGCATATTTCAAGTTTTACATGCATTCAAAAGAAGGCACGCATAAGGTATAACCCTTTTATTTTCCATTTTTGTCCTCAAAAACTAAAGCAAAGAAGAAAACAGTGACCACATTATTATGCGTTACATCAGCAGTAAATTGGCTATCTTTTTCAAGCAAAATGAAAGCCCTTTTAATTACTCCAGCTTTCTATCTCATCTTTAGCATACTAAATTCTCAAAATGCCCACCCAAAAGAAAATAAAAAAGAAACAAAACAAAACAAATAAAGAACAAAAGGGGAATTTTAAGAGAAGTACAATATTCAGGCTAATGCTCGTACAAAACGAGCAACTAACAAGCGCCCAAGATCTACCAACCCAAACTTCAACTCTTTTTTTCATTTCTTTTTCATTAACAAAAGAACCTCTAACCATGCGATAAAGAATGAATCTTTCTAGCAGAGGATCCAAAAACTAACCTTGAAGACTGGCCATACTCCCAAGCTGAGGAGGTATTTCACCAGAAAGATTATTGACATTGAGGTACAACTCAGCTAGCTGATTCAAGTCAGCTATCTCCTTGGGTACAACTCCATGGAGCTGATTGAAATGCAAAAATAGCCCTGATAAACTCTTGAGATGGGCAATCTCAGGTGGGATTTGACCAGCAAGCCCTTTACCTTGGAGAGAAATATTGACAATTTGGCCATGTTCATTGCAGGCAATGCCTTCAAATGAATCAGTACAAGGGTCAGTGGCATTGGGAGACCAGGAGGAAAGAACGAGGCCATCTGGGTCTAATGAGTCTCTGATGGTCAGAAGCAGAGACACAGATGAGTTAGCAGCTTCAGTAGTGGTGAGGTGAGAAATTGTTGGTAGAGAGTGAGCGAGCAACAGTAGGGTAAATAAGAAGAAAAGAGAGGAAAAACCCATGTTTTGGTTGCAATGGAAATGGTGAAAGTCTTCAGTCTTCACCTTTGTTAGGCTGAAAGTTTGTGGGGCTTTTGGTTCAAAATAGAGAAGCTGAAGGACAAGGTGTGGACTTGGTTCTGCTTGGGGCTGGGTGGGGCGTGGGGGCCATGGGGGGGTGGAAGAGGGGGGATATGTGCTTGGGAAATGGTAATTCTTGGTTGGATTTGAAGTGAAGATGTACTGATGAGAGGTATGATTCAAGGAGGAAGAGGCCGAGGGAATGAAAAATTCGAATATCTGTGACCAAAAGTACAAGTAGCCGGTAGCTTCCTCACGTGAAATGACAGCAAGACTATGTCTATGAGGTGAAAATGGGATTAGGGGCATAGCAAGAACACAGTTACACAGGGCCATGGCCGCATTTGAGGGTGTTTTCTGTTTTTCTTTTGTTTTTTTATTGCCTAAAAAAATGTTACTTTTTAATTTATTATAAAAATTAAGAAAGAATAAATTCATAAATTACTTTTTGTACTTAATAAAAAAATAAATCAATTAAGTATGAAAATTTTTCATTTTATTTTTATTATTAATACAGTTAATGATTAGACAGTGTGTACTATATATAATATAAATTATTTAAATTAAAAAATTGTTATTAATAAATTTAAAAAAAAAATATTTGTTTAAGATATTTAAAAACAGAAATATATATTTTATTTTGGAAAAAATAATTACTATATTTACGATTAATATAGTTATTATTGAAATTATGAGTAAATATAATATAATTTTAGTTTGTATTCTTATCAGTATAATCTGGATACTTATTAATATAATTCCCAAATTTTCCAAAAATATATATAATTTTATTAAATTTATATAGTTTATTTATTAAAGTATATATATAAAAACATTTTTTAAAAAGATGAATATTCCACTTCAAACATTTTAAGAAGTAAATTATAAATCTTTCTAAAAAAATAAAATATAAACATTTAATTTTAAATAGAAACAAAATGAACATATTTGATTGCCTTTTTATACATTGAAATCATTCACTATGACAAATAAGTGAATATTAGTTGATCAAGTGATAAATATATAACATCATACATTCGAGCCATGTGGTGACAAAAATTATTGTGTATTATGCATATATATATATATATATATATACTTCATTCATAAAAAAATATAAATTATTGAGTTCACTTTTATACAAAACAAAAAAAAATTATTTATAAATGTTTTTAATTATTAAAAGTATATTTTATTAGAACTCATGATTCTTCTTAGAAATAAATAAGAATATTAAAGAAATAATGAGTAAAATATCATTGAAAAATCATAAAACAACTTATATATTGAGACAAGTATAAAAAGCTCCAATAACTTATATTTTTAGAGGGATAGAGTATATAAAAGTTCATTCATTATGTTTGATGATACATTATACAATGTAACAAACAATTTATATTCTATATTATTATAGTATAAAACAATCCAGAAAAATATCACAAAGTACATAAGACTATCTCTAGCATTTTACTATCAATGTAAAATATTAATTATAAATACTAACATATTTATAATTAATATAGTCACTATCAACAAAGTTATCTTCTCTTAATAGTTGTGCTAACACTATAGAAGAAAAAAAAAGAAGAAAAAAAAGATAGTTGCTCTGACACAATAAGTGGGATAAATGGATAAATGTGTCTTATTGTTGGATAAATTCATTAAGTTATTGACATTATACATTGTATTTTTAAAATTTATTTTTTATTCATTTAATATTTATTTTTTATGAATTGGCATTCTAATTATTAATTATCATATTATGATAAAATGGAGATAGTACTAAATGTATTAATGCTAAATTGTAACCATTTTCATTCCTTCCCATCTCAATAAGTAGAATGGAAAAGAAAAGGGGAATGTCAATGCATCCTGGAAAAAAGCGATTAATCACTGTCAATAAACCTGCTAAATTCCAGAACCAGAGTGTACAACTCCCACTAGTCGATGTATAGTATTTTTTAGTTGTTGTAATTTATTTGTCAATATCATAAATCAATAGGTAATTATTACTTTTACTTCTATTTTACCCTTTTATTTTTGAGGGAATATTAAATATAATTACATACCTTAACATGACACAACATAATAGTCACTCATACGTTTTATTAGTCATAATTTCTATTTGGTTAATTTTAAACATTATGCCCTTTATATTTCCATTTGGTTAAATTTAAACCTTATGCCCTTTCTAAATAAGAAGATTATTTTTTCCAAATTTATCCTGATTCAAACTTTTGACATTAATGTATTAGTTTTTATTTTTTCAAAAAAAATATTACATTTTCAAAATGCTGTTTTACATTCTAAAATTCAGAATATTGTGACTTCACAACCATTAAGTTTTTCAAAGTTAATTGATCATATTCCCTCCATTTTAATTGTTTTCATCTTACTTAATAAATAAAGTACTCTTTCTATTTCACAAATATACTCAAATAGTTTTTTTTCACACATATTGAGATATAAAATTTATATACACCTTTTCATATATATCATTACTAATTCTTAATTACTTAAATTATTTCATAGCAAACAAACTAATAAATTTTCTTTAGAAGTATAATTTCAAGTAATTTTGTGACTGAATATTAATGGTTAGTTCTAATTGTTAAAATTAGTTTGTTTCAAGTTACTAAGATAAGGTATCTCTGTTATTTAAACGTTTTATATGGATCCTTAATATGCACGCGGGCAACTAGGACAAATCCTTAATTAACTAATCACTAATTATTTTAAACACAGTTTTTTTGTTAAGTCTTGGGTAGATGAGAAAGAACAAGGATAACGAGATTAAAAAATAAAATAAAATTTGTTCTTTATTTGTGGGCATAAAGTTATTATAGTCATTTTAGTGCTGGACTAACTTTCTTTTTATGATCAAAATCATGTTGGTATATTAAAATAGATGGAACCGAAGGACTTGTGGATCATAATTGAAATTTGAATAAGAACAGAAAGTATTCACGGACGGATATTACTAAAACGTGCTTCAAGCAACTGTAATGAATACCCATAATGACTTCAAAGCATGAATTGATTTGGGAACATAATTCCATTTCAAGAAACTGTAATTTCATGTTTGAAAGTTGAAAATGAAAGTGGTAGAAGTAAGTGCAGTGGGTAGTTGTGAATGCCCATATAGCCAAAGGACTAGTAACTCTGGGATGCATTTTAAATACAAAGCTACTTTATTGGCAATCTTTAATGATGGGGAATGGGACTGCAGGATTCAAATAATCAAATTTCGGGCAATAAATGGTACCCCCAGAACCTGATAGATGCTCTCTGAAACTCTTGTCCATGAGCCAATGAACATTGGTACTGCATTGATTTTTATCAGTGTTTTTGGGCTTTTCAAAGCTTACAATTAGGTTGAAGAGCTTCCCATAAGCTAGTACTTTTATGGCCTTAATATCCCATGATTGTCACTTTTGTTTCAAAACAAAAAATATCCATGATTGTCCTCATCTTTGCTAAAATTAATTATCCTTCATTCCCAAACAAAACACAGCATCCAATCGATGAGAACTTGCAAATGTTACTACTACCATTCCACAAACTAGTAAGTTTTTCTTACAAGGAAGTTCACTCCAGCTGGCGGAGCACTGGAAAAATTTAGGTCAGAAAGAAGGGCTATGGAGTTTGGAGCTTTTGTCAGTTGTCATTTTCACTGTATACTAATAGTGAAGCACAAGGGCCTTGCAAAAGAGCCATGATTAGTTTTTCTGCGTACTTTGGAGAATAAAGGTAGGTAGGGGAAAAGGTAAAAAGGATGGTGGATGGAATAGAGTTCACAAACAAGGGTATCTATCTATCCATATCAGTTCAGTCATTTGGAGTACCGAAAAAGAAGTTGAAAAAAAGGCAAAGTTCAAATGTTCAATAAGCAACATTCTCTTTTCCAAGGTCCATCAAATTCTAAGCATGTGAATGACTTTAGAATCAACTCACAGAAGCTGCCTAATTATTTTTTTCTGTGGAAATTCCTTTTAACTGTACTAGTTTTGGTCCTTATCTTTACTAGTTTTAATTAGCAACATTCTCTGGCAAAGGTCATCATATATGATGACCAATGATTATGGGTGGCAAATTCAGATTGTCTAATCGATCAGAATTTTTATTAATTTTAAATCTAATTTTTATTAATTTAAAATCTTACAGTTCAGTTTATATATGAATTAGCTTGATCCGAAAATGTAAAATGATGTTTTAATATAAAAATGTCATTTTTTTCATTTAATCTAATCTTGCCCGAATGGCCCTGGCTCCGATCGGGTCAATATGTAAATATCAGATAGATTCAAACTTCACAAATTTATTATGAACTTATTATTTAAAAGTTTAATTCAATCTAAAAATCAAGTTAGCAAGACTAATCTAACCAAAGTCAATATAGAAATACGAGCCGACTCTAATTTTAAAAAATTATTATTATAAAGTTCAATATAATCTAAAAATCAAATTAATCAAGTAAGCATGAATAGTAAGCATGAATCGTAGTCACCTTCATAGTTCAATCGAAATTCAGTTTCTTGAGAAGATTTGGGCTGGATTCGATTGCCGAATTCTGCTAATATAGGCTTCCGTTCTCCTGGGCTGGAGACAAATTCTTAACCGAACTTATTTGTATGGTACTTTTAGAAACTTTTTTCAGTATGGGCCTAGGGAAGTTTTGTGCAGAATATAGGTCTGGCACTCTGGAGAGTAGGTCAAGCTATGGTGTTCATGCACCTGTCATGTAAACACATATATAATAAAATGATAGTAAAATCGTAACTCAAATACAATGTAATTAATAATCTAAATATAATTTAAATATCTCAAAATATACTTATCTAATAAAAACTAAATCTTGACAAAAATACTAATATTTCAAATTTGATTTAAGAGCGAGATATGAATGAAGATTGGTCACTTTATATTACAACTAAAAGTTTATAAAATTAAAAGAAAACACATATTCCTTTTAGAAGGTATCGTATAATTCAATATTACAATATCAATATCAAAAGTTATATGACATATTAGCAAAAATGATAATGTATTCATTTTTTTTCTAGAATGTATAAAGTTTTAATCCAATGTCATGTTGACATGTCTTGACATTGTCAAGAAAATTATCGTCTCTTGACAAAGTGTTTGACATACTGACTCAAAAATTAGATAATTAAATTATTTTTTAAAACATTATTATTAAATAGAAATTAGATTTATTTGAAAGAATCAAATGACAAATAGAATTATACTAAGTTATTGACTATATCCATTGAAAAAGATTTTTAGTTTGACAAGTAGAATTATACGATAGCGATATGATATTAATTGATATTATAATAATTTTATAATATTTACATATGACTTTTGATATTGATATTATACTATTAGAGATTTTCTTAGTAAATGTAAAGACAATATTTTTATGAGTTAAATTTCAGTATGTGCAATTAAATTGATTTGATTAAAATTTATATATTACTTATTACGTTCCTTTTTATAATATATTTTATATAATTTTATATAAATTAATAAATTAATTTACTTTTCACTATACTTTTTTATTTTAATTTTAAAGAAAAATTTAAAATTTGTTATCTCTTTCTCGTTCTCAATAAAATAAGAATAAATTTAAAAATAAAATATACAATAACTATAAAAAGCAATCTACCATCTTATAATTAAAAATAAAAAATTTACTTAATCTTTAATACTTAATATATCTTAAAACAAATGAAGGAAGGAAGTAATAAACGAGTCAACTTCAATATACTATAAATATGTCATGTCACGGCGTGCTTAGTATTGTTACCTAATTTCTAAGCAGAGTATTATTGATAACCCAACTAAGTACATTTAACAAACAAAGTGTTTCTTTATGAGCTAACTTTTAATGAATTAATATTTTTTTGATAGCCCAACTAAGTACATTTAACAAATAAAGTGAATTAATTTTTTAATCATAAGATAATGTTTCTTTCAATCTAGATTCTAGAGTTGCTGCCAGAAGTTGGAAAGTGGAAACCCAACTTCTACCGCCACTGATCCGAATTAGCCAAACGTCTCATTCTCATGACAAAAGAAGTCTCTGAACCACGTTTTTGTATGATTGGACTTTCATAAACACTATCCAAGCACTAAAATTATTAGAATCCTTCAATCAGTGCACCTTTTTTTTTGCTTCTTTCTCCCATGAATTCTTAATCTTATTTATAGACCTCGAAATTCCAGAAGTGTAAACTCAGTTGAGCAATTTCCGAGTTACTTAGAATTAAATTGATCCGAACTCTAGTTGGTTGGTTAAGTAGTGGAGTCAAGATTAAGCCTCAAAATGTTTGGCTTGTCGATCTGAGCTGCTCACTTGTGCCTTGGCTACATAAATATATTTTTAAATTTTTTTAAAAAATAATATGAGCTCACTCGAAAACTAATATTTTTGTTTGAGTTTGAGACTATTATAAATTTAATCAGTTGAGTTCAAGTCATTATGATATATTAGAGCTTGAATTCAAGTAAATTTAAGTTCGAGTTAAAATTTCATTTTTGATCAAGCTCTGAGTCGTTATGATGTATTAGAGTTTGAATTCAAGTAAACTTAAATTCGAGTTCGATTTAGCTCAATTATGCTCCCTACAAAATACTACAAAATTGAAGTATTCAGTTTGTTCAAAATTATTTAAGGTTTATATTTGATTTACTCTAAAAATTAAGATGAGTTTTGTAAGTTATCATATTAATTTTATTATTAGTTAGGTTAGTAATATGAATTATTAGTTAGTAAGATGAAAATTATTTAAAATTTTAAAAGTTAATTTATAAAATTTTAAATGAAAAATATATTTAATATTAATTTTTTTTAAATAAATATTTACTTTTAAACATTTTAAAATTTAAATATGAATATTTAATTTTGAAAGTGAAACTACTAGTTATCATGGTTAATTAAATGTGAAAACATGCAAATATTTGTCAATAAATTTTTTTTTTGTTTTTTGAGAGGGTCAATAACTTGTAGAAGCAGCCATTATAGACCGATCTCTATCTCGCCTACTGGACAATACTTTTCTTTTAGGTGCATTATTCAAGACATAAATCTCCTTATTTATTTGATTGCATGAGTACAATTTGATGGGATATTCCGAGATATGTCATTAGAATATTGCATCTAATGCTGGATAATGTTGAACAAGTTCCAAATCTTGACTATTCCAAGGAATAAAAAAGTTGATATTCAATCCATCCACACATCTTACCTATGCAAACTTATCTTCTCCCATTACCGATCAAACTTATGGCTTCAGTGCAGACCAGTTGTTCTTCTTTCATACATGAATCCTCCATGTGCTCACTTTGCAAGTATAGAATACTCGATGCGGACGTAGAGTAATTAATATAAGTTAATTATAAAATTTTTATTAATAGTGATAAAATGAGGGTTTGAATTAGGTTAAAATTAATTAGTAGTGATTTGTTCATTTCGTGTGCATCATCAGTTTACATGATTTAATAAAAATCTGTAATTAATTGTTATATATCTCAAAATTAATATGAGAATAATTTTTAAAAAATCGATAAGTAAGTGATTACTCAACTCCAATAAAAAAAAAAAAAATAGTCAATGCAATTAACTTTGGCAATATATATCGTCTTGATAGTACAATAATATATAGGTTCATAATATGGATAAAGACAACTTTGATCCTTTTCTTGAAGTCTAAACTCATCAAGAAAGGGTATGATGATTTTCTGCGGTCAAAAGGCATCAAGCTTCCGTGAGAAGCAACAGTACTCAAAGTCCTTTAATTATTTTTAATTTGGAACTACAGAATTATTAATCATTAAGTGTATTCTAAGGCATTGGTGCTGCGTACTATAAATACACAACTTCCCATTCCTCCATTATTGCATTCTCAAGTTTCAAACAACTACAAAAATCTAAAATGAAGGCAGCCCTCGTTTTCCTCTCATTTCTTCTCTTATGCATTTGTGCTCACACTAATTTCTTCTGTTCAGCAGCTGAAGAACCTGATGCAGTGCTTGATATAGACGGAAAGATTCTCCGGGCTGGCGTTGAATACTACATTTTGCCGGTAAGGCGTGGCTCTGGCGGTGGTCTCACCTTTTCAAGCTTTGGCAATGAAACTTGCCCTCTCAGTGTCGTTCAACACCCACTTGAAGTTGAACGTGGCCATCCGGTCACTTTTACACCAGTGAATCCCAAGAAAGGGGTAATTCGTGTCTCCACCGATCTGAACTTCAAGTTCTCTGCATTTACAATCTGCATTCAATCAAATGTATGGAAGCTTGACTATGATGAATCAATAGGGAAGTATATTATAAATACCAATGGAGTAGAAGGAAACCCTGGTGGTGAAACTCTTGACAACTGGTTCAAGATTGAAAGACATGAACGTGATTATTATAAGATCGTTTACTGTCCAACAGTTTGTGATTACTGCAAAGTCATTTGCAAAGATGTTGGCATTTTTATCCAGGAGGACGACAGCAAGAAAGAAATGAGACGTCTGGCTTTGACCGATGATGAACCATTTAGGGTTATGTTCACTAAGGCCTCAAGTTCAGCTTCATTCTGATTCACTTTTATTTTAATAAAGTTTATAAAGCTGGAAGCTTAAATCATGTTCTTCTAGCTAGAAAACAACCATGATTTGGTTATTTGAAACCAATGTAAGAATATTGGGTAATAAAAAAAGAACCTTTTACTATACTCCTTCATTAATTAATTCCATTGTTTTTTATTTTATAATCCGTTGTTACTTTTTTTTCGTCCAAAATTACAAAGTCTTACAATAAGAAAAGGATAATAATTATTAACAATCGTGTAAACATATATAACATTAGATCTGAAAACTGAAATAGCAACTTGCTAAATTAGAATTTGAATAGGCCCGAGTTGAAGGGATTGTTTGAAGAGGAATAGAAGAACCATGTCGATGAGAATCTTTGAGATATAGCAACAATTCTTTACCCACATGTCAAGGCAACGGGGCAGGGCTAGAGACCCCTATCCTTGTCCTCGTTCATGATTTCATAATTCATCCTCATCCCCATTTTCAATTTGTCGGGATTTCATATTTTTCATCCCCATATAAATTCCGCAACCATATTAATAATAAAATAACATAATTTCTTTATGATCAATACTCAAGATAATTCTTAATTCATCCAAAAACAAACTAAATACTAATTATCTTGGTACATTTAACCGGTTACAACTTACATCTTTCCTTTTTACTAACTACGTTGAATGGCTTGGATATTCACGAATTTTTTATTTAAATGAAAGTAATACATATCATGTAGAAAAATATGGAATTGTGATCATTAAATAACCTGCCAAAATAGACTTTACTATAGATAGATTATATCTTCTCTTCATAGGAGAATTAATAATAAGATTTGCACAAAATTAAGGATAGTATTTTACTTTAAAATACTATCACAATATTCTTATTATTAATGTAGCTAGTAACAAGACCGCATGACTTAATGAGATGAAGATGGTGGGAATATATTTATCTATCTATAATTGAACGTCAACTTTTTTATTTTATTTTAAAATGTTCAAAATTGAATAACAAATTAGTCTATTTAGTCTATTTTCTTTGTAATTTTGGCAATTTTGGTCCTTCATTTTTTTTAGTCATTGTAGTCCCTAATGTATGTAATTTCTACAAACTAGATCATTTTAACTGATTTCTAAAAAAAAAAACTCATCAAAACCACAACTATCCATGTAGTTTATATCATTTTTGTCTCGTATCTAGGTAATATATATTTCCTGATTAGGTCCTTGTGACCGATTTAGACAAACAAATGCACTGAAACTCCTATATGCATATATGTGGCCAAATAGGAAAGGCAAAACTGGAAACATACTTCCCAAAGGAAATTTCGGAATATATACATATATATATATATATATATATCATTCTTACACCCCTCGCTGACTCATCAAAAGGTGTGGATGATGGATATGCAATTTCAAAAAATGGCAAGGGCAACACCAACAATGCCTCCAAATAATGCAACAACAACTTTGCCTACACTAGCGCTCACATTGCTTATGAGGCCTGTGACATTCTTGTTCTCGCAGATCTTGATTTAGTCGAAATTGATTAAAATGATCTAGTCGAGAGAAATTACATAGATAAAAGACCAAAATGACATAAGTTACATAAATAATTGTTGGTCCGGTGAGTTTTTGGCCGGAAATAGGTCAAAAGAACCTTGTTGACAAAAATGATATAGATAAGATATAAAAAATAACAGGAATTAAATATATTAGCGGACTAGAATGACTCAAACAAAAAAAATATGAAGGAATGAGGTGACCAAAATTACAAAGATAATAGTGGTATGAGTACATATATATGAATAAAAGTGGTAATTAAGTTTGAAATGATAATTAGTTCTGTTGAATAGTTATGATCATTTTAATTTAGACATATGCAAATACTTTAACATGGATCTTATCCATAAACAAAAAGAAAAGGAATTATCGTGAGTGCTACCAAGTCCATAGTCACATCTCAGGCTCGAGAGCACGGGGATGACATAACGCGTTCCAAATTACCTATCTCTTCCAGCTATCTTTTTTCTCAATTTCATTTACAGAGATCCTAATACATATTTTCCTAAGTAATTAGTTTAAAAAATTTAAGCCATACTACCATCTTGACTGGGGACTTACATGACTCAAGCATATTCCTATACATATGTAAATTACAAATTCAATTAAACTTGGGGCAGAATATTTTCATCTCCTTAATGAGGGTGTTGAAATTAGTTATAAAATATATCATCAACAAGATGACTGACCAAGTCAGGCATTTGCAAGGATATCTGTTGTTTATTTTTCAGAATATGTTCCTCAAGAGCATAGATCACATATCATTCAAAATTTAAACATGACATTTGTTTTGGGGTTAAGAAATATTGGGTTTGCCTTAATTGGGAGATTGATTTTAAAGAATGTGGCAAAGGCTAATGGTCAGATGGAAAAATTAGTAATTAGGGTTGAGAAAGAAATGCATATTAAATCGATTGTGCAAGCTATACACCAACGTATGCTATTCCTATTCTCCAATTCCCTAAGATTTTATGTGGTGATTTTTCCATTATGAGGCAATTTTGGTGGTCAAATTAGATAGCAAAAGGAATAGTTTTGGCTAGACAAGGCTGGAAGCTTTCCCTAATAGTTTTTTTAAAATTTCTTTTGAGGAATGGCTTCCGTAATAGTTATGACACATATACCTTTATCCCATTTAGCTAATCATCTCAATTATGTGCATTTTAGTTGGATTTAAAACCATGAACGATTAAAAAAATATCATAATTGTGTTGCATATTACGTTTGAATATTCTTTTTCTTTCAAACATTGAGGTGAAATTAAAAAAAAAGTTCCACATGGAGAGAGAGAAGGAAGAGAAAAGTCAGATTGCCCACTTAATTTATGTTCCCTTGTTTCATATTGTAAATAAACTTCATTTAAGTAATTGATATGTTACAAATTGAATAACTCTCTCTAATCAACTCTACTGATAGCATGTTCAACATGATACATTGATCTACAACATCTGTGCATATCTAGTATGTTTCCTCTAAAACTGTTAGTTTCATTTTTATGAATTTTTACTATTATCTGTGTAAGTTGATCATCTGTATTGTTAGTACATCTATTGATTGGATATGTAACTGTTTCTTGAATCTTATTGGTAATCATTTTGTCTAGTACTAAGATTGAAATAGGCGATTATGTTTCCTCAAGGCAATAAAATCATTTCAAAAACCCAACTCATGTTTTATCGAAATGAAATGCATTTGAAAATCATTTCACTTTTATTGAGCAACCTATGGAACTCATTACTCAAAGGGATAGACCTAGAGATAATCAAAGATAAATAAAGACTAAATCTACACCTCTAGATCCTATCTAATCCAGAAACTCTTATCTTCAAGGCTTGACATCAAAAGCTCTTTTCTGAAGAATTGAAACCTTGATCTTGCAAGGATTAGATATATGAATCCTAAGAGATCATCATTAATACAATAAAACCATTAGTCATTGTCAATGTTTGTCATTTAATCAAAATTAAGATATTAAAAGCTTTAAGGCTTTCAATCTCCCCTTTTTGATGATGACAAATATTGATACAATGTGATGAATATAACAATTAAGTGCAAGGATTCAAAGTAAGGAAGAGTTTATATAATATGTAATAAATTATTAAAAGTGCTCCCCCTTACAATATGCTAGGTATTTGTAAGATATCACATATAGCATATAACCATTTAGTTGATGATATCAAGAAATATATAGAATGTAACATTTTTCGAATAAATACTGGATCTCAAAATTAACGTATTCAATGTAAGTATACGAGATCACTTCCTAGCTTATATAGGCTTAAAGAAGCCTATTTTCCACCTACCTCGTATCCTCCTTCCTTCCAGAATAACATATAGAAAGACTATAAAAACATTTATAAAGCTCCCCCTATCAATATGCATTAGTTTTGTAAAAAATTTGACAGAGTTCTTTTATAACTTTTATAAAAACCATTTTTGCATAAATTCAATCAATGCAAAAAGAGATGAGATAACACATAAAATCACATATAAGGCCAACCCGGCCATCAACACACAATTCCCATTCTCCTTCAATCTCATTATAGCATAAACTTAGAAATATATAACTTTTAAACCATGGATAGCCATACTTAACCTTTTAGAGCTATTTCTCCTTCTCTTGATTTTGATGAGTTTGAGCATTTAAGTTCATCTCAGAAGTTCTTGAAACAAAAAGTTAGTTACACAACATTTATATATTGCAATCAACAGTTGTTTTCTCCCCCTTTTGTCATCATTCAAAAAGAATGGATAGAAAGGATAGAACAAAGTTAATTAAACAATAAGATCCCTCAACTACCAAGAAGTCATCATGGGGAAAAAATATAAAAAAATAGAGTCAAGAATACAAACAAGAGATAAGTTATCTGGATAAAACAAAAAACAATAAGTGCAGAGAAAAACACTATCTCCTAGGTCGTGCATATAAACTTTTGCTGTGGAAGAGGATGGTCCAGCAGGTGCTCATCAGGGGCGGGGGCATATCACGTGAAGGTGGGGTGTAGAAACGTCAACCTGAATGCCATGTAGTGCCTCTAGATGAAATTTGATGTTGATGATCTCAATGCCATGGTACTCCACCCTTGATGCCAGGTCGTCGATCTTGGAGTGAAGTGTCTTGAAATGATTGTCAAACGTGCTAAACATCGAGCCAATCTGAGAAGAAATTTCTTCCAGGGCACCCCAGATGGCAGGTTTGGAGTGGATACATCTTCCTCTCCAACTTTTTCTTTACCTTTTGCCCTCTTCAAATCTGGAGCCTCAGGAGGAACATCTTCTTCCTCATCTAGATGAAGTGATCTTTTCACACATTGTGAGTCTTCACCTTCGCCAGAAAGGTCGCCTTCATGAAGAGTTATCGGTGGTTCTTTTCCCATCAACCTTGCTGTCTCCTTTGTTGCCACAATGATCTATTCCGAAGTCATATTTTCTTCAAGTCCCATGTACCATTGAGACATAACGCTTGCATTCTTAAAAGAAGCAAAGTTGAACTTAGGCACATGTTTTGTCCCTTCAGTTCTGGAAATGGGACGTTGAAATGGCGGAAGACTTTGGTTAATAACCGTCCATAGGGTAAGCTTTTCGGAACACCTTTGCCCTTCTCAATGGTAGCCATCATGTGGTGTACCATAATGTAACACCAAAATCCACCCGGATTCTCTTCACCAACAAATACATAAGAAACATATGCAAAACGTGACAGTAGTTTTATGGCCTTCAGTGGGGATGAAGATGTTAGTGCACATATGATGAAGAATACGATGTTCAAAACTAAACACATTGGCCTCTCTCTTGACTAAGTTTACAAAAGAGTTTCCTTTAGTGAATATCTTCTCAAAACCCTCAGCAGAAAAATCCTTATGATTTATTCTGTGATGAGTATTAAGTACTCAATCCCATCTATAGGTATCTCTAAGATTCATCTAAACCAATGGAAGTAAATTGTATATCTATCCCATTGACCCTTGAAACAAAAAGAGTCCTTATAGTCATCTCTCTCCTTTCTAACACCTCTTCAAGATTAGCATAAAACTGATATACAAGATCAGTATACAAGGATTCTTCATGATCAATATATTATCCCATCCTTGCCAAGCCATATAGGTAAGAATTCTATCAAAGGGAAATTCATACCTATCAATGGTGCTCCCAAGAAATACTTGGCGATTCTTGAGGTAATCATTGTAACGATCCTCATGATGCTTGCTCCTGAAGAGTTGAGAAGAAGCTTGCATGGTTCTCTTCTTCTTTGGAACATCTTGAACCATTTGTGTTTTGCCCTTGTCACTTTGAGTTTTGCCATTTCTAGGGTTTTCAAATGCAGCAAACAAGGATATGTAGGATGAATGTATGAATTGGGGAAGAAATGAAGTGTATTTATGGTGGATTGTTCGTGGGTTATGAGAGTTTGAAGAGTTGCGGCTGATAAATGAAGAGGTGGGGATGATTGGAAGATGAAAAGTTGCGTCCGAAAGAGGCATATTGTAACGGTCCACAGATGTGCGGTCGACCGGATCGTCGTCCCGCGCCTTGATTTTTGTTACTCGGGAACATTTTCGGTCGATACATAATCTGCGGTCGACCGGAAGTTTAATTTAATTGAGTCGTCCGCAAATTCTCTGGAACATTTTCGGTCGATGTGTGTTTAATCTGCGGTCGACCGGACGATTTGATAAGTGTATCGTCCGCAAGTCCACTGGAACCTCACCGGTCGATATTTTGAATCTGCGGTCGTCCGGTCATCCTGTCATGATCATCCTCAAGTCCACTGTCTGTTCTGTGGATGATTATTTTCTAGCTTGCGGTCGACCGCACCTGCCAATGGTGTTATCCAAACAATGCACAAAAGCATAATTTTGACAGACTTCATAAAACGCACAAGTTAGAAATCAAACGTACCAATACCCAAAAGTTTTCTAAGTAAACAAACATTTTCTCAGCCAAAGGCTTTGTGAAAAATATCAGCTAATTGATCATCCGTAGGAACAAAAACAAGAACAAATCACCTTTTAAAACATGATCACGCAAAAAATGATGTTAATATCTATATGCTTAGTTTTTGCATGTTGTATAGGATTCTTTGTCAGATTTATGGCACTAGTATTATCGCAGTTGATAGTGGTACAATCAAAGTTCAAGCCATAATCTTGCAAGTTGGTTCATCCATAAAACTTGTGCACAACAACTACCAGCAGAAATGTATTCAGCTTCAGTGGTAGAGAGAGAGACACAAGCTTGTTTCTTACTATATACCAAGAAACTAAAGAGTAACCAAGAAATTGACAGTGACCACTAGTACTCTTACGTTTACTCTACAACCTGCATAATCTGCATCAGTAATGCTACTAGCTCAAAAGACATAGATTTAGGATACCACAAACCAAAATCTATAGTCCCCTTTAAGTATCTAAGAATACGTTTCACAGCAATTAAATGAGATTCTCTAGGAGATGATTAAATCTAGCAATAGACAAGAAAAGAGAACATAATATCAGGTCTACTAGCAGTTAAATACAAAAGACTACCAATCATTCCTCTGTATATAGTTTGGTCAATCATTTACCATTCTCGTCTTTGTCTAATTTAATAGATGTGGCCATAGGAGTATCAATCTCATTTGAATCAGCCATTCCAAACCTTTTCAGTAATTCTTTTGTGTACTTGGCTTGGTTAATGAAAAGTACCTTCCTTTGCTTGCTTAATTTGTAATCCAAGGAAAAATGTCAACTCACACCATCATGCTCATTTCAAATTCATCCTGCATTGTCTTAGAGAAATCTTTGCACATATTTTCATTAGTAGCTCCGAAAATAATATCATCAACATATATTTGAACAATCAAAAATCATGCGCTTATTTTTAATAAAGCAGTAGTATCAACTATACCTCTAGAAAAAACCTTTTTCAATAAGAAAATGCTAAGTCTATCATACCAAGCTCTTGGTGCTTGCTTTAACATATAAGGCTTTGGAGAGCTTGTACACATGATTTACATATGATTCATGAATAAAACTAGGAGGTTGTTCAACATACACTTCCTCTTGAATGAAACCATTAAGAAAGCACTTTTGACATCCATTTGACATAATTTAAAACCTTTAAGGAAGCAAATGCAAGTAACATTCTAATGGACTCTAATCGAGCCACTGGAGCAAAGGTCTCTCATAATCAATACCTTCTTCTGATTATATCCTTGAGGCAAACAAGTCTAGCCTTATTTCTAGTTACAATACCATGTTCATCAAGTTTGTTTCTAAAAAAACCATTTTGTACCAATAATAGTAAGATTTGAAGGTCTAGGTACAAGTCCCATACTTTGCTCCTTCAAATTGATTTAACTCATCTTGCATGACAATAATCCAAAAATCATCATTAAGAGCTCATCAATGTTCCTAGGTTCTATATGAGATAAAATGCAAATCATCAACAAAATTTGTAAAAATCTTCTAGTTCTACCCTTTCATTTGGATCACCAATGATTTGATCCTTTGGATGGTTGTGAACATATTTCATTCTTTGGAAGATCATACTTGTTCCTTCTTCAAGTGAGATAGATTCTTGATTTTCAAGGACTTCTCCCATCTCATCCTTTGATGTGAAGGATATTTCATTTGTTTGAGCAGCATCCTTATTTATTGACTTCAAGCGTATTTCGATATCACCTTCAATCTCATTTCTTGGCAAATAGAGTTAGATTCATCAAAAACAACATGAATAACTTCTTCAATAATCATAGTTCTCTTATTATACACACGATAAGCTTTTCTTATGAAGAATAGCCAAGACAATCTACCTTCATCGGATTTCCCTATCAAACTTACCAAGATTGTCTTTGACATTTAAAACCAAAACATTTACATCCAAAAACCTGAAGTAAGTAAAAATAGACGGAGTTTTGCCACACATAAGTTCATAGGGGGTTTCTTCACAAGAGTCTAAGAAGCACTCTATTTATTAATATAGCAAGAGGGTGTTACAGCTTCAGCCCAAAAATACTTGGCAAATTATTTCACATAGCATAGAACGGGCCATTCCTGAAACGTACGATTTTTCCTCTCAACAACACCCTTTTTTGAGGAGTTTTAGCAACAGAAAAAATGTGAGAAATTCCATTCTCATCACACAGTTAGTGAAGTTAATATTGCAAAATTCTCTACCATTATCACTTCTAAGGAGATATGTTTGCAACCTATGGGTTTTGTACTTGTTTAAAAAGTTGACAAAGCTCCAAAAGCTTCATCTTTGCCCAACAAGAATAATACCCAGTAAATCTAGAGAAGTCATCACTATCAAAGAATAATACAATTTTCCACCAAGGCTCATTGTCCTCATAGGACCAAATAATCCATATGAGCAAGTTCAAGAGGTTTTGAAGTTGAAACAATCTTCTTAGGTTTAAAAGAACTCTTGACTTGTTTACCATATTGACACGCTCACAAACACTATCTTTTCAAAATGAATGGCGGGGCAATCTCTAACATATTCAGTTTAGATAAGTTATGCAAAGTATCCATGCTCACAGGTCCTAACCTACGATGCCAAAGATATGCATCATCATCTTTCAAAGCAAGACATTTAACATCTTGTTCAACTACTCATCAAAGTAAAGATCATACATATTTCCATTTCTATTTCCAACAAAAACAATTTTGTTAGAGCAATCATCAATAATTAAACATGAATCCTTCTTGAAAATAACCTTATAACCATTATCACATAATTGACTAATACTAAGCAAAATTATATTTGAGATTATCAATAAGAAAGAACATCTTTAATAAGGGATAAGTACTTTTACCAACATGCCAATGCCAATGATTTCCCTTTCTTTGTCACCAAAAGTCACAAATCCTTCATCTCTTGGTTTGACATCATTAAGTATGGATGCATTTCCAGTCAGGTCTTGAGCATCCACGTCAAGAAACCTGTGTCTCCTTGTTTTCAATTGAAAACATACCTACACCAGATGTAATAGCCTTTTGGTACCCAATTCTTTTGGGTCCATTGGGGTTAGTTCTTTGAATTACCCAAGTGCTTTTAGCACCATTCTCAATCTTTTTCTTCACATAACATCTAGTCACTTTATGACCATTTTTACCCAATAAGTACAACATATTTTTGAAGAAGTATAGACATGTGAATGATATGCATGAGATACTTTCTTATGTGTATGTGACATATGTGAGTGAGATAACTCTCATGTGTGTGTGTCAGACATTATTATAACTATCATCAAAACAAGACCTCTCTTATCATGAGTGAGTCTTTGCATACCAAGTAGTTTTTTCAAATTGTCCCTACCACATGTAAGTTTTTGCAAGCTAGCACTTAA
>SRSM01000611.1:0-42828 GCA_019593545.1 Apocynum venetum | reverse complement strand
ATTATATGTGAACATTTTTTTTAAAATGTAACTATAATTTATATTATTAAATATATTGATTTAAATAATTTTTATTATAACTATATATTAACTAATTATGAATTTATATTATTAAATTTTGTAGATTACAATGAGATTATATTATTGACTAGTATTTATTGATATCATGAGTCAAATGGGGTCAAAGCGGAGTCAAGCAGGTCAAGCGAAGTCAAAGCGGAGTCAAATGAGAGCGGGGATGGGGCGAAGGCAGATGATGTAAAGGGGGGCGGGGCGGGGCGGGGAACGGGCCACTTTCCAAATTTTGAAGTGAAGGAAGGGGGCGGGGACGGGGATTAGTATGTTAAAGTTGGGGCGGGGCCGGAGGTTGGGATTCCGGCCCCGATTCGCCCCATTGCCATCCCTAGTACGAAAGCTTCGTCAAATTTTGGCGCCGTTGCGGGGATTTGTTTAATTTCTTCTATTAAAATTGTTAATCTTTTTATTTTGTTACAGATTTCATTCCTTTGGTGATATTCAGATACAAATTTCATTCCTTTGTGACGCCAGACAACAAGTTCATTGTTGTATGCACTTAAGAAGTGGTAAGATCATCGGGGAAGAAAGGGAGTAAAAACACCAGTTGAGATCAGAGAACAAGCTACGGATCTGAAGAAGGCAAGGCAGAAAATCAACGGATACCCAACTTATTTCTGGTGATATTCTTCCTACTTATCTTTTAAATATGGCTTTGAATCAAAGATCTCTGAAAGAACTCACTGCTCCCATTCTTGATGAACAAGCATACTGGTTTTATACAATGTTTGCCAACTTTTAATGGATTACCTGGAGAAGATCCACTTAGGCACATTAAGGAATTTCATGTTATTTGCACTAATTTGAAACAGAAGGTACAAGAGATGAAGTTATTAAACTGCGTTCTTTTCATTTTAGCTTACAAAATAGTGCAAAAGATTGGTTATATGATTTGCCTTCGGGATCTATTCAAGATTGGACTGGGAATGCAAAGAGCTTTTCTTGCTAAATATTATCCTGCATCTAGAACTGCAACAGTACGAAAAGATATAAGTGGCATAAGACAACAAACTGTGTGAAACATTGTATGAATATTGGGAAAGATTCAAAAGATTATTGCTAGTTGTCCTCATCATCAAATACCAACAATTATTAATCAATATTTTATGAGGGTTTGATTTCTTATGACAGGATAACAATTGATGCAGCAAGTGGTGGTGCTCTTTAAGATAAACCCTACAAGCTGCACGTGAATTAATTGCTAACATGGCTACTAATTCACAATCTTTTAACAACAGGAATGATGTATACTGTCAGGAAAGTTAATGAAGGACCATCATCATCATCATCATCTACACAAATTGAGCAAAGATTAGATCATCTTACCAATTTAGTTGTCAATTAGTTGGGAAAAGAATCAATGCACCAGTGAAAGCATGTGGAATTTGTTTAGGCAATGACCATCCTACAGATTCTTGTCATACTCTCTTTCAAGAGGAACAAGCCAATGCCATGGGTAATTTCAAAACCAACCTCAGAGAAGAAACAATCCATTCTCCAACACATACAATGAAGGGGGAGAGATCATCCTACTTTAGATGGAGTAACCAAGGGGTTAGGCCACCAAGAACCCACCAGGTTGTTCCTAATCAACACCAAAATCCTCCTCAGAACCAACAACTAGTATATCTTAGAAGATATGGTGAAATCTCTAGCTTCCAGTTCTATATCTTTTCAGAGAGATACCATGTCCTTCCAAAAGGATACGAAGTCCAGCATTCACAATTTGGAGAATCAGGTAGGACAAATGGCTTCTGAGTTAGGTCAATTGAAACACAGCTTTTCAATAAACTTCCATCACAACCATTCAATCCCAGAGAAAATGCTAGTGTCATAACTTTGAGAAGTGGTAAAGTTTTGGAAGAATCCAAGAGACCAGAGAAAATAAGGCACGGAGAAAGCACCTATTTCAAGCCCAACACCTTCCGACAAAGTCCCTCAAATAGGAGAATCTTCTTCTTCTATTCCCAAGGTAAGTCCTCTTTTCCGTAATAGGTTAACTAAGAACAAGAAAGATGTTCTTGAAATCTTCAAGAAAGTTGAAGTCAACATCCCTTTTGGATGCAATAAGACAGATTCCTCGTTATGCTAAGTTCCTAAAAAGAACTTTGTACCAACAAGAAGAAGCTTAACGAGAGAATCAGTGTGGGGGAATGTGTATCTGCTGTTCTCCAACAAAAACTCCTGCCAAAGCAAAAAGATCCAGTATGTTTGCTATCCCTTGTACAATTGGTGATAAGGTAGTCTCAGGTTGTATGCTAGATTTAGGAGCCTCTATTAATGTCATGCCGTATACAATCTATAACTCTTTAAATTTGGGACCAATGAAGCCGACTAGAATTGTTATTCAGTTAGCTGATAGGTCTGTGGCTTATCCAAAATGAGTAATAAAGATGTACTGGTTAAAGTCAATGATTTAGTATTCCCTGCAGATTTCTACATTTTAAAAACTGAGGATAGCAAAATACTTGTTCATCACAGTCACCTATTCTGTTAGGTAGACCATTTCTAAAACTGCTAGAACTAAGATTGATGTAAATGAAGGTACTTTATCAATGGAATTTGATGTGTGATAAAATTTCTTTTACATATTTGATGCCATGAGTACCCTTCTGATGAAGTTCTACAGTTTCTGTTGTGGATATTATAGATCCACTTATTGAAGATATATTTGATTTGAACTACACTGAAATGATGCAATCCATTATGAACTTGAGCATAGATGAAAATGTTCTTGACACTTTATCTGTGAATGTGATAATGAACTTAAACAAGCTGTCAAGGATTTATCTGCATGTCCTGTTAGTAATTCTAAAATTGCATTTTCTAGCTCACATGATAAAATTTTACCATCTGTTGTTTGTCCCCCGTCACTTGAGCTTAAAGCTTTACTTTCTCATTTGAAATATGCATATTTGAGTGAAGGTAATGCTTTACCTGTTATTATTGCTAACAATCTCTCATCTTCCCAAGAAGAGAGGTTAGTTTCTGTGCTTAGGGACACAAAACTGCCATCGGCTGGACTTTAGCCGACATTAAAGGTATTAGCCCATCAACATGCATGCACCGTATATTGTTAGAAGATGGAGCTAAACCAACCAGAGAGTCACAAAGGAGACTAACCCTCCTATGATGGAAGTAGTAAAAGCTGAAATTCTTAAACATCTTGATGCTGGTGTCATCTATCCAATCACATATTCACATTGGGTAAGTCCTGTGCATGTTGTTCCAAAGAAAAGTGGAATAACTATTGTGGAGAACTCTGAAGGTGAGAAAGTTCCTACTAGAGTGCAAAATTGTTGGAGAGTCTGCATAGACTACAGGAACTTAATGCATCAACTAGGAAGACCATTTTCCCCTTCTTTCATGGATCAAATGTTAGAGCGTCTATCTGGTGTTCTCATTACTGTTTCCTTGAGACTAAACCCTCCTATAATGGAAGTAGTAAAAGCTGAAATTCTAAAACTTCTTGATACTGGTGTCATCTACCCAATCACAGATTCACATTGGGTAAGTCCTGTACATGTTGTTCCAAAGAAAAGTCAAATAACTATTGTGGATAACTCTAAAGGTGAGAAAATTCCTACTATAGTGCAAAATGGTTAGAGAGTCTGCATAGACCTCAAGAAACTTAATGCATCGACTAGAAAATACCATTTTCCCCTCCTTTGTGTAGGAAACTTAATGGTTTATAAGGATTTCTCTAAAAACTGTTCAACCTTTGTGTAAGCTATACAAAAGATATAAATTCAATTTTGATGAAGGTTGTAAACATGCATTAAACTGTTGAAAAAGAAATTGATTTCATCACCTATCATTCAACCCCTTAATTGAGATAATGTGTGATGCTGCTAGTGACAAATCAATTGGAGCTGTTCTAGGTCAAAAAATAGATAAAGTTCCTCATGTGATATATTATGCATCTAAATGACTTGATGATACCCAATGCAATTATACCACAACTGAGAAGGAACTCTGCTCTGTTATTTTGCTTTAGAGAAATTTAGATCTTATCTGTTGGGAACAAAAGTGATTGTTTATTCAGATCATGCAGCTTTAAAGTACCTATTAAAGAAGGAGTCTAAACCAAAGACTACTGAGATGGATCTCTTACTCCATGAATTTGACCTTGAAATCCGGGATAAGAAGAGATCAGAAAATATTGTTGTTGATCATTTGAGTCGACTGACATATGACGGGAAAGTATCTCCTATTTCTGATTTATTTCCTGATGAGCATCTTTATCCATTGCATGGAATTATACCTTGGTATGCAGATATGGTTAATTATATTGTTACCAAAGTATTTCCAAATAATCTATTTAAGGCTCAGAATGATAAAATTAGGAATGACTCAAAACACTACATTTGGGATAATTCCTACCTATTCAAAAGCTGCGTAGACAATGTCATATGGATGTGTTCCAAATAATGAAATTCAATTCATATTGAATTTTTGTCATACTTTTGAATGTAGAGGTCGTTTTGGATCAAAAAGAATTGCCAAAATTGGCTTACTCTTAACAAAGATGCATATTACTTTGTTAAATCTTGCAATAAATGTCAAAGAGTTTGTAATATCCAAGAGAGATGAAATGCCTTTGAAAACTATATTAGTTTGTGAACTTTTTGATGTATGAGGTATTGATTTCATGAGACATTTTCCTTCGTCTTTTGGAAATACTTACATCTTACTTGCAGTGGATTATGTTTCCAAATGGATTGAAGCTAAGGCCACTCGAACGAATGATTCCAAAGCAGTTGTGACATTTATCAAGGACAACATATTCCATAGATTTGGAATTCCTAAGGCCATCATCAATGATAGAGGTACGCATTTTTGCAACAAAATAGTTGAAACTCTGTTTAAAAAATATCATGTTACTCATAAGGTTTCTACTGCCTATCATCTTCAAAAATGGTCTTGCTGAAATCTCTAACAGGGAAATTAAGTCTATTCTAGCTAAAGTAGTCAATCCTAATAGGAAAGACTGAAACATTCGATTGGGAGATGTTCTTTGGGTGTACAAAAACAACATTCAAAACCCCTATTGGTATGCCACCATTTAGGTTGGTTTATGGTAAAGCCTGTCATCTACCTGTGGAATTAGAACATAAGGCATTTTTGGCCATAAAACAATGTCATCTTAATCTTGATGCCTATGTTAATTCCTGAATTGCAAAAGAAAAGAAGAAATATTACCATGACAAAAATCTTTCAAGGAAAAATTTCAATATTAGTGATAAGGTTCTACTCTATAATTCTGGTCTGAGACTGTTTCCAGAAAGCTAAAGTCAAGGTGGATTTGCCCATTTGTTATCACTAATATTTTAATCACCGGTTAGTGGAGGTAAAAAGTCTTCAAATGAGCAAAATTTTCAAAGTGAATGGTCACCTCTTTAAACCTTTTCATGAAGGATTGTCGGACAAATTATCAATTTCGTTGCTTTTGAAGACCCACACTATAAAAGATTTGAAAATTGTGTTTTTCGAGTCTAAGACGTTAAACAAGGGTGTTGTATGGGAGGCAACTCATTGCTTTATTTAATACTTTTGAATTATTTGATTTCCTTTTTCACTATTTATCTTGCGGCCAAATAGAAATTATTGAATACGCGTCTTCTCATATACTGAAAGACGCCGTATTTAAGTTAATTAAATGTCCAACAGTGATTAAACATAGCTTTAAATAGCTTGCTTAATGTTGAAAGAATCACAAAACGATTTCTGCTAATTTCCTTTCAAGAGTAATTTCATCTGCAAGGTATTTCTTTCCTTTTTATATTTCAGTTTATTTCCATCCCTTCTTTCTTTCTATCTCTTTGTTACATAATGGATGATTCTTAATGAAAATGAGAAGATACTATCCATTGCTCCCTATTAATTATTTGAGAAAAATCTATCTGATTAGAATGGAAAGTATAAAATTACCAGTATCCTTTCGAATGCCTTAGGATATTAGGTGGAAAATTGAAGCTAAGGTCCGAATTAGTGGTTCACGAAGCCTGTCTTACGACTCTTAAATTTAAACCTAACAATTCCTATGTAGATAGGAAAGTAGGGATCGAATTCACAAAGATTTGTCAACTCTTAAATTAAAATCATTAACCGGAAAAGATTTGGGGGTTTTGGTATTTTGAGAATAAGGTAATGACAACAATTAAATAAATATTTTGAGGTTTTGGATTTTGTAATAGAATTAAAACAAATTTGGAATACAAATGATATAAAAATCGTTAGCAAAGGAACTAGTATCAAGTTATATTTTCATGGGATTAATCATAGATAATACATTATTAAGTAGTTGGTTTTACAATCCTGATCAGCTCAGACAGATTCCTATCCTTACAAAATAGATTAATCCCGATCAGATCAGACAGATTAATCTCTATTTAATTAAACACCACTACCAACTAGCGTGTATAGGATGTTCAATCAAATTGCATTAAAAAATAAGGCATCACCAACATTAAATTGTATATAACAATCAACTTAATTATATACAATTTAAATTATATAATTCCGCTACTAATTAATTAAGCCAAGAGCTACAACTCAATTAAACTAGTAAATGCTACTTGAATCATTAATACAAGAGTAATAATCCTAGCTATATAATCATATTCATTACTAGATTGTCAATCCAATTAATTCACACAATTATATTGGTTAAAACATGAATTATATAAATACTCAATTAATATATATAAGTATATGAAATAAATACACACACACACAAATATATATATAGAAAGAAAGATTGGAATTATATTACTAAAGAAATTAGGCGATTCAACCGGCCATTTAAATAAATTAAATTAAAAGTATGGAGGCTCGGCCTTTCATAAAAAAAAGAATTAAGATATAAAAATATATTAAACTAGTTAGGAGGCTCGGCCTTCCATAATACAGAAAATAAAAGACATAAAAGTAAATTAAACTAATAGGTGGCTCGACCATCCATTTGCGATATTTAAAGTGCATAAAGCAAAGTAAATAAAGACTAGGCGGGTAAACCGACCATAAGTCCAGTTAAATAAATCCAAATAGAAATTAAGTACAAAGGAAATTATCTAATAATCTCATTTATTAATAACTTAACACATATCCTTGCTAACAAAAATAAAATTATTCACAATACATATTAATAAATATAAGATGAAATTTATAAACATTAGAAAGAAAATTTGAAAGATAAACTCCCCGGAAATATTGAAATTATCCGGACAGAATTTCTTTACTATATTATTAGAAAAAGCCTTGAAATATTATTCTAAAAAAATCTGGAAATATACTAATATGAAGACAATAATAAAAGAAATAAATTGCAAAAGAAATGGATAAGATTGGAGCTAAATTGGTGTCTAAATCATAGAAATAAACTTCCTATTATAGCCACAAAAATCAGGGGCAAAATGGTCATTTTGCACCCCAAAGTCTTGAAAATTTAGTTGGTGGCCTAATTTCCCCAACTTCGCCACATGTCGCGTCCTCATTGGTCCAAATTGCGGCTTCTAGAAGCGTTGCTTGTCACATTCTGATTGCGCCACATCATCGGATGACATAGATTTGTTTTTTTTTTAAACCTTCTCAACATTTCTTCTTCTTCTTTTTATCTCCATAAAACTAAAATACACTAAAAAAACTTACAAACAAAGAAATAGAAGGGAAACATGAAATATATCCATTAAATAACATAATTAACCGATTTTCAAAACAAAATATAGTCATTAAATAACATAAAAATCAGTTAATTTATGAGTACATCAAATTCCCCCACACTATCCCTTTGCTTGCCCTCAAGCAAAATAGAAACACACAAAATATACAGTATAAATAGCTTAAACAAGATTAATAAGGTAACAAGTGTATATAAATTTCAATACAACTTTCACAATTAACCCCTTTTATTTAAAAAAAAAATTGTGCTCATGTGCTTGAATATCATTTACAAGTTTAACATTAACATTCAAAATTAACAAAATGTGATCGTGAAAACATAAAGCCCTTGATAATTTTTTTAAATTTTTTTTTTTAAACATGCTATCAATACAATGAAAGGATAATAAAAAGTCACTATGTAAATAAATAGATTCTTAGTTTCTCAACACAACTTATAAACTTGTAAACTCACATACTCTTCACTAATGATGAAAAATTTGGTCGATCTGGGTCAAATAGGACTTTTAAGCTTGAAATGTTAAGCTCGGGATTTGGCTACAAATGAAGGATAGAAATATACAAAATATATCAAGAGTTTAAATTGAGAATAAATTACTACCTTTTGACGAAAACCTTAGCCATGATATCTTTCATTTCTTTTTTTTTTTTTTTCTTTCTCTTCTTTTTCTCTTTTTTTTTTTTTTTGAAGAGATCAATAAATGAGCTTTTAACTTTTCGATTTTTTTTTGACAATATCTCATAATCCTATATTAACAGTAAAGTATCTTAATAGAAAAGTAATAAACGAGGCTATTTATCAAAGAAATTAAATGGTAATGAAACCATTCATACATGTTGGCTCAAAGTAGGATCGAAGGATATATATAAATATGGTTGTTTAGAAATGCTCAAACTATCAAAGAAGGCCTTATGTCATCCCCAAATCAACCAAGATCTTATTAAATTTCGTCTTAAACATATGAAAGAACAAGTTCTAATGTGTAGAGAGTAACCTTAAATGTACTAAAACACATAGTAAACTTACATTATCATCAAATCACAATCCTAATGTTTTTAACTCTGGGTTTCATAACATAAAAGATTTAGCCACAATAGTTAAATAAGAATGTTTTTGTCAAATTGTTAAGATATTCAATTGATTTACGGAAATTTTTTTTTACAGAAGGGGTACAATTAAAAGGATTGAAAAATTAACACAAAATTACCTAACATCTTAAAAAGTTATAATACATGCATGATTTATTCAACAAAATAACAAGTTATTAAAAACAATATTTTAAAGGTGTGAATCAAGAATCAAATGAGATTAATCACTTGACTCTTTACTTAAACCACACCCTACACTTGGGAATTACATTGTCCTCAATGTAAAAACACACAAAGTTTTAAAAAACAACAATACTATTTCACAGCTTTTAATAAAAAAAGAAAATAACACCATTTATTTAAATGAAAAACTTACAACTTTAACTCAAAATCCAGTGAATCTCTTTTTCGCTTGTTGCCGGAAATTGACCAGTTAATTGGAGGTACTTCTGGATCTATCTCTGGTACAAAAGTTACTAATTCATCCAATAGCTCCTTGGTTGTAGGTGCAGATACAATTTCTTCGTGCTACTGGAGATAGAAATTTATGTGTAACAGCTATGTCAAAAATGCTAACAAACCATCAAAATAGTGATCAATATTTAAAAGACCAATTGGTTTATTGTGCAATTTCATGTTAAACCAGAATGTTAAATTGAACAAGTATTCTAATACCTCATATCCTCCTGGTATGACTATGAAAGCATCACAGTTATGCAACATGAGTGTCATGCGTTCATAAAATGATTTTGTTTGTACCTCATGTCCAATTGTTTTGCCATATATTTGTTTATGAGAAGTGGGAATTACACCTACCGCGAGAACTTTGTTTGGCTAATTTGTTTCAATCTGAACAAGTGTTTGGTATGACTGGTGTGCTCGAGCAACCTCTCCAATTAATCCAGCATTTCTTTCGATGAGCTAGTACTCTTCCCAATGGATAACAGCAGTTAGATGCGAAACAGTAGCACCCACGGTCGTTCCTCCAAACTCTGCGATGTTTGTTAGACTTCTTATTGATGGACCTTCCATAGTAACGACTTCAAAAGTGATTTTGTTACACACTAAAAAGAAAACAAACAAATAAAATATCAAGGAAGAAACAGAAACAAATAAAAACAAGTAGTTGTGATTGTGGCTCACATCTTCCTCTGGTTTTACGTCCAGTAACGGTTTCAATCACCTTCTATGAGTTGGGGGGTATGCTATATCCTGCTTTCTTAAAAACGGACAAACGGGATCATTTAAATTCAGATACCGAAAAGTGTACTGGAGTTGTTCAATTTGAATTGTTTCCATAACTCAAGAATTTCCATTTTAGTGTATCCACTAGAATGCGAATCAAGAGTTAGTTTGATATCATCTAATGACTTTTTACTCAGTCCATTCTTAATGAAAGCAATTTTGTCTCTCCCGATTATCGAATAAATACCCAAGTGAACGACAACTTCACAGTTCCATCTAGCACATTTATAGCAGACTCTCATTCTTTTACCTCTCTGTTTCTTTGCATAACTACTCTTCCCCAACCCAGGTGGACGTTTGGGAAAAGCTGGATATTCACCATTAATTCGACCTTAGCTTCAATTATCCACCTAATATCCTCATCAGTAATTTCATACGCTCCAATCTCATCGAATAGATCTCAAATAAATTAATAGGGAGCAATGGATAATATCTTCTCATTTTCATTATTGAATCATCCATTATGTAACAAAGAGATAGAAAAGAAAGAAGGGATGAAAAGACAAACCAAAATGTAAAAAGGAAAGAATACCTTGCAGAAGGAATTACTCTTGAAAGGAAATTAGCAGAAATCGTTTGGTGATTCTTTCAACAATTAAGCAGGCTATTTAAAGCCGTGTTTAATCATTTTTGGACATTTAATTAACTTAAATATGCCATCTTTCAGTATCCGAGAAGACGTGTATTTAATAATTTTTGTTAGGCCTGCAAGCTAAAAAGTGAAAATGAAAATCAAACAATTCAAAAGTATTTAAAAAAGCGATGGGTTGCCTCCCACACAGCTCCTTTGTTAACGTCTTAGACTCGACGGGCACAGATTTCAATTCTTTTCTGGTGGTGGGTCTTCAAAAGCAATGAAATCGATAATTTGTCCGACAATCCGTCATGAAAAGGTTTTCAGGAGATGACCGTTCACTTTAAAAAATTTCTCGTTTGAAGACTTTTTACCTCCAGTGACCTGTGATTAAAGATATTAATGATAACAAATGGGCCAATCCACCTTGACTTTAGCTTTCCTAGAAACAGTCTAGGACGAGAATTATAGAGTAGAACCTTATCACCAATATTGAAATTTTTCCTTGAAAGATTTTTGTCATGGTAATATTTCATCTTTTCTTTTGCAATCCAGGAATTAACATAGGCATCATTTCTAATCTATTCTAATTCTTGAATTTGCAGTTTTCGATTAGATTGTGCATTATCAAGATTAAGATGATATTGTTTAATGGCCCAAAATGCCTTATATTCTAATTCCACATGTAGATTACAAGTTTTACCATAAACCAACCTAAATGGTGACATACCAATAGGGGTTTTGAATGCAGTTCTATATGCCTAAAGAGCATCTCCCAATCTAAGGCTCCAGTCTTTCCTATTAGGATTGACTACTTTAGCTAGAATAGACTTAATTTCCCTGTTTGAGATTTCAGCAAGTCCATTTGTTTGAGGATAATAGGCAGTAGAAACTTTATGAGAAACATGATATTTTTTAAACAGAGTTTCTACTATCTCTGTCAGCAAATCTATGGAATATATTGTCCTTGATAAATGTCACAACTGCTTTAGAATCATTTGTTCGAGTAGCCTTAGCTTCAATCCATTTGGATACATAATCCACTGCAAGTAAATGTAAGTATTTCCAAAAGATGAAGGAAAAGGTCCCATGAAATCAATGTCCCATACATCTAAAAGTTCACAAACTAATAAAGTCTTCAAAGACATTTCATCTTTCTTGGATATATTACTAACTCTTTGACATTCATTGCAAGATTTAACAAAGTATTATGCATCTTTGTTAAGAGTAGGCCAATAAAATCCACTTTTCAGAATTTTTCTAGCAGTTCGTTTTGGTCCAAAATGACCTCCACATTCAAAAGTATGATAAAAATTCAATATGGATTGAATTTCATTATTTGGAATACATCTGCGTATGACATTGTCTGCGCAGCTTTTGAATAGATAGGGGATCATCCTAAAGGTAGTGTTTTGAGTCATTTCTAATTTTATCCTTTTGAGGCTTAGATAAATGATTTGGAAATACTTTGGTAACAATATAATTAGCCATATCAGCATACCAAGGTATAATTCCATGAAATGCATAAAGATGCTCATCAGGAAATAAATCAAAGATAGGAGATACTTCCCCTTCATATGTGAGTCGACTCAAATGATCAGCAACATGATTCTCTACTCCTTTCTTATCTCGGATTTCAAGGTCAAATTCCTAGAGTAAGAGAATCAATCTCAGTAGTCTTGGTTTAGACTCTTTCTTCTTTAACAGGTACTTTAAATGCTTGTTTACAACCTTCATCAAAATTGAATTTATGTTCTTTTTGTAATAACTTGCATAAATGTTGAACAGTTTTAGAGAAATCCTTCATAAACCTTCTATAAAATCCAGCATGGCCTAAGAAAGATCTTACCTCTCTTACCGTAGAAGGATAAGGAATAGACTTAATCACATCAATCTTGGCTTTGTCAACATCCAGTCCTTTTGGTGAAACTACGTGCCCTAAAACAATTCCTTGTTCTACCATAAAATGACACTTTTCATAATTGAGAACAAGGTTAGTTTCAACATACCGTTTAAACACAAGTTCCAAATTTTCTAAACATGAATCAAATGAATTTCCATAGACAGTAAAATCATCCATGAAAATTTCAATGATATTCGTGACAAAATCAGAAAATAAGGACATCATGCATCTTTAAAAGGTAGCAGGTGCATTGCATAAACCAAAACGTATTCTTCTATAAACATAAGTACCGAATGGACATGTAAAAGTAGTCTTACCTTGGTCTTCTGGGGCAATAGCAATATGAAAATAACCAGAATAACCATCAAGAAAACAATAATGAGAACGACCAGATAGACGTTCTAACATTTGATCCATGAAAGTAAGGGGAAAATGGTCTTTCCTAGTTGATGCATTAAGTTTTCTGTAGTCTATGCAGACTCTCCAACCGTTTTGCACTATAGTAGGAACTTTCTCACCTTCAGAGTTTTCCACAATAGTTATTCCACTTTTCTTTGGAACAACATGCACAGGACTTACCCAATGTGAATCTGTGATTGGATAGATGACCCCAGCATCAAGAAGTTTTAGAATTTCAGCTTTTACTACTTCCATCATAGGAGGGCTTCGTCTCCTTTGTGACTCTCTGGTTGGCTTAGCTCCATCTTCTAACAATATACGGTGCATGCATGTTGATGGGCTAATACATTTAATATCGGCTAAAGTCCAGCCGATGGCAGTCTTGTTGTCCCTAAGCACAGAAACTAACCTCTCTTCTTGGGAAGATAAGAGATTGTTAGAAATAATTACAGGTAAAGCATTACCTTCACTCAAATATGCATATTTCAATTAAGATAAGCATTACCTAACATCTTAAAACAACAAATTATTAAAAACAATGTTTTCAAAGGTGCGGATCAAGAATCAAATGAGTTTAACCACTTAACTCTTTACTCAAACTATCCCCTACACTTGGGAATTACAATGTCCTCAATGTAAAAACACACAAAGTTTTAAAAACAACATTATTCCACAACTTGTAATAAAAAAAAATAACATGCATTTATTTAAAAAGAAAAACTTACAACTTTAACTCTAAATCCACGGAATCTCTTTTTCTCTTGTTAATTGGAGGTACTTCTGGATTGTCTCTGGTACAAAAGTTATTAATTCATCCAATAGCTTATTGGTTGTGGGTGCAGATATAATTATTCTTCGTGCTACTGGATAACAGCAATGTCAAGAAATGCTAACAAACCATCAAAGTAATAATCAACATTTAAAAGACCAATTGATTTAGTGTGCAGTTTCATGTTAAACCAGAATGTTAAATTGAACAAGAATTCTAATACCTCATATCCTCCTTGTATGACTATGAAAGCATCACAGTTATGCAACATGAGTGTCATGTGTTCATAAAATGATTTTGTTTGTACCTCATGTCCAATTGTTTTACCATATAATTGTTTCAGAGGAGTGGGAATTACGCCTACTGCGAGAACTTTATTTGGTTGATTTGTTTCAATCTGAACAAGTGTTTGGTATGACTGGTGTGTGCTCGAGCAACCTCTCCAATTAATCCAGCATTTCCTCATTCATATACTAGACCGATCTTTCAATGAGCTAGTACACTTCCCAATTGGATAGCAGCAATTAGATGCAAAACAGTAGCACCCACGGTCGTTCCTCCAAATACTGCGATGTTTGTTAGACTTCTAATTGATGGACCTTCCATAGTAACGACTTTAAAAGTGATTTTTTTACACACTAAAAATAAAACAACAAATAAAACAAATCAATGAAGAAACAAATAAAAACAAGTAACGGTTTTAAACACCTTCAATGAGTCGTGGGTATGCTGCTTATCGAACTTTCTTAACAATTGGCAAACGGGATCGTTTAAATTCAAATACCGAAGACTGTACCGGAGTTCAATTTTGAATTGTTTCCATACCCCGAGAATTTCCATTTGAACGTATCCACTAGAATGCGAATTGATTGAACCATAATTAGATTGGTTTTTAGAAGCTTAATGTGTTGTTTATTTAGATAAAATCTACCTAATTGTGTGTTTATGTGCTTAAATTGGTTATTTACACTTTTATCTTTATTTGCAGGTATTTTGAAGGTATTTTAACATGTTTAGAAGGCATTGGAGGAAGATAGGAGGCTTAAGAAGTTGTTTTGCAAGCAAAATGGAGTGGACGCGCCTCAGAAACCAATTGGACTCGCTCTTGAAGAAGTGGACGCGTCACTATTAGGGGTGGCAAACGGCCGGGCCGGGCCGGGCCTGGCGGGCTGAAGGGTGTTAAACGGGCCGGGCCGGGCTGGGCCAAAATTGCACGGGCCAAAATAATTGAAACCCAGCCCAATCATTCTACGGGCCAACGGGCCAAAATGGCCCGATAGTTTTAAAATTTTTAATACATGAATTTGACATAAAAACAAGCTCATCCAATAAACAAGTCTACTAAATAACTTCAAAGCTCAATAGATTATATTTTTTTCCATCAAGCAATGCATTAATCAAAAAAAGCATTCAATACAATTATACAAACCTATTGTGAAAACTCAAACATAAATAAATTTACATCAAAACCTTCTTCAAGCCAAAACACACGAAAAAAAGGAAACACAAACCAACCATCTTCAAGCCCACAAACAAAAAATGTAAAAGGAAAATAAGTTCACACAATTCATAAGTTCTCAATTCATAAGTCTACACAATTCATAAGTTCTCAATTCATAAATCCACACAATTCACAAGTTCTTCCTTAGCCTTAGACACTCGTATCTCCTCCACATCTTGGATTTGTGCATCTGTAATTCATTTAAAAAGAAGAAAAAGTTAATAACTAAAATGAAAATAATGAAATGCAAACAACAAATTACATGTAAAAAGAAGAGAATTATTAGTATATAATTACCGGGATTTCCAACTTCTTTGAAACCATACAACCAATTACGTGTACAAATAAGGGCTTGCACGTTTTCTGGAAGCAAACAACTTCTATACTTATTTAAGATTCGACCACCAATACTAAATGAAGATTCCGAAGCCACTGTTGTGATTGGAATGCTCAAAATGTCACAAGCCATTATTGCAAGTTGAGGAAAACGATGTTTATTCAACTTCCAATACTCGAGCACATCTAAGTCACTTCCAACTGTACACCCTTCTTCCAAGTATATTTCAAGTTGGGACTTCCCATCATTCGAAGACATTTGCCTCATTTCTTGATGATATTCCTAAGGAAAATAATTGCATTACAAAAATAGATTACATGTTTCAATAAAAAAAAAATAACACAATACAATGAATGATAGATATCTTACATCTTCAATGCACATCATCGATGACGATATTGTTTCACTTGTTTGTGCTCGGGATTGGTCCTCACTTGATGAAGTTTCATTTTGTTCATATTCACGGAATAGCTTATACAAAACATCTTTAACTCTATTCACCTTCTCTTGATAAGTATGTGGGTAAAGCCTCTTATAAACAAAGTTCAAAAATCTCCATTTTTTTTGTGGGTCAACAATAGATCCTAGTGCAAGAATTACACTATAATCACTCCAATACTTATCAAATTTTCCCTTCATGCTTGATGCCATGGCTTTGATCACTTCATCTTCACTTGTCAAATTTTCATTCAATTTCATCTCAATATTTGCAACTTGCGTGAAATATAAATTTGTTGTGGGATAAGATGATCCAGATATCAAGTTAGTAATGCGATAAAAAGGGGCCAAGAAAGCACACATCTTCTCCGCTCTTTCCCACTCTTCATTACTTGGACAAAATTTATAATTTCTATCATGAAAAGTGAAACTCATGAATGCACGACGATATTTCAAAGCACTTTCAAGCATTATATATGAAGCATTCCATCTAGTAGACACATCCAACTTCAAGAAACCTCCATTAACATCATTCAATTGCACTTCTTCAACACATCTACGAAATTCTCTCATCCTCCCATCGGAACTCTTCACATACTTAATACTTTCTCTGATTTTTGTCAAAGCATCGCTTGTCACCTTTATACCCTCTTGAACTATAATATTCAAGATATGAGCACAACATCTCACATGAAAAAAATCACCTTTACATAACAAAGCATTTTGCAAATTAAGCCTCTCTTTTAAAATATTTTGCATGCTATTATTGTTAGAGGCATTATCTAAGGTGATGGAAAATATTTTTGAGTCTATTCCCCAATCCCTAAGAGAATCATAAATCTTTCCTGACAATTCAATCCCGGTATGTGGACCATCTAAAGTACAAAAAGATAGTAATTTACTATTTAGCCTCCATTCTTCATCAACATAATGAGCGGTGACAGTCATATAACCTTGTGTAGAATTGTCAGGAGTCCATACATCAGAAGTTAAACAAATTCTACCAGAAATAGTAGCTATTGCTTTCTTAAGTTTTGTCTTTTCACTTATATAAACATTCCAACAATCAGCTTTGCAAGTGTTTCTGGTAGTGGGTTTAAAATCAGGTTGCAAGTACTTATCCACCTCATGCACCCCTTCATACTCAGCATAACTAAATGGAAGATCATGCTGAATGACAGCTTTAGCCAATAAATCTCTATAAATTTTAGGATCAAATTTCCTAAACTTTGCCAATGTAACTTGTCTATCTAGCAAGCTCCCCACATCGTGATATCTAGGGATTGCATGACATTTATCTAAATGTCGCCTCAAATGAGTGGTTCCCGAAGCACTTTTACAACTATAACCTTTTCCGCAACCATTACATTTACATGTTTCTTTTCCATTTACCATACCAATCTTAGTAAAATATTCCCACACTTCGGATATTTTAGACTTACATTTCTTAGAACTTGAACTTCCACTGCCAAATTCTTTACCATCATCATTATTCTTCCTCTTACTTTTAATACTAGACATAACAGCAGTAGAATCGTTAGAGTCATTACCTGCAGTACTTTTGGTCAATTCCATTCTATCATTCGTATCCTCGCAATCAATAATCACATCCATATTGCAATCTCAAAAATAATTACCTGAAAAACAAAGAAATTTTTTTAGAGGTTCTTAGCATTTGTAATGGTAGAGGTTTTCTTCTAGTGATGAAGCTATCATGAAGTAACATTGTAATGGTAGAGGGTTCTTAGCATTTGCAATTGTAGAGGTTTTCCTAAATTGAGTGCATTTTAAAAAAAATATTCCTAAATATATTACTACTAAATTAGTAGCTAAACCAAAACCAGTACTAATTATTATTTGCCTATGTCTATGTCTATGCATTTCAACCAATTTAGTCACACTAATACTTGTTATCTTCAAAATTAAATGGAATTTAGTCACAAATGCTACATTGATATTTGTACTTGTGGAAATAATGACATGAATTTTGAATTCTGTTCACACTGCATAATGATTCTGGATGAGTTAAAACTTGTGCAGGGGATTCTTCAAGACCCTTTGATGCTTCTAATGGGAGCTGGAGGATTTGGTCTTTTCCTTTCAAGAAATCAGGAAGCATGCATGTTTCCCAGTCAGCTTTGGATTGTAACAGAAGTGATCCTGAGAATATTGGAAATAGGAAGGATGCTATTGACGATGAAAAAGACATGCCTAAAATGAAGGTTACTAAGAAGAAAATAAGGGTGACCACCCCAACTTCTGAACAGGTGGCATCTTTAAATCTAAGGGAAGGGAGGAATACTGTAGGCTGTAGCATTCACAGAATATTATTCTTATTTTGAATATTTATGTAAATGCATGTCAGGATGATTTGATGAAAGTAAGTAAAACAAAAGATCTATTTTTCCTTTTTGTCTTCAGTCTTTTTTTTTCTTTCTGTTCTTTTCATAGCCTCTCCATTCTGAGTAGTTCTAGAAAGAAGTCTTACTGCCTTTAACATACATTTATGATTTATACATGCATTTGATGTTGATTCCAAATAAATTATTTTCAAGATATGTCTGGAAACTGCGGGTGAAAAGCAGCTGTTTTACACCTAATCAATAGTATTCTACTAAAATTTCTAATATTGCACCATTGGAGAATGAAGAAAGAGGGAAGGCAAAGAAGGGAGGAGGAAAATTAAAAATAGAAGCTAAATTCAAAGATCAAGCGTATTCTATATCAATACAGAGTTTAATCACCCACAATGTCATCAGCACTTCAGGAAAATCAGTAAATATCAACAGCAATAATACAGGCCACTGTTCAAGAGATGTGACATTAAGAAAGAATATACAAGTATCAATTTGAAAATTGAATTATGCATATCTATTCTCTCACTCCATTGAAAGCTGAAGAAATTAAGGTAAAAGTTTCATAATGTAAAATGTAGTAAAAAAATGTAAAACTTATCAGATGAAACAAAAAGGTAAATTAGAATTATCTCCAATAAACAGTACCATGCATGATGATTCAACCACCATTCATTGAAATTCTTGTAATGGATTTTGGATGTCTAAAGGATCATTTATCATAAGGAGTAAGGACCATCAGATTTCTTTATTTTGTACAAAAAACATTAGAAAAGGTGAGGAAACATCAGAAAACATCAGAAAAGGACCTCAGCATGACTAACATTCTAGAGAACTTAAAGAAATCAACATGGCACAGTGTTTAGAATTGGAAGACACAAAAAGAATAAATGACCGGAAGAAATAACTTTTGCTGGCTTAATGAACAGTTTCTTAACCATCTTACATCTACACTAAAGATCTTTTGCATACTGCATACAAATAGATAGGATTAGATTCTTTTCCTAAATGTTTTCATATATAACATATCTTCTGGGTAGTATACCATTCAATAGGATATGCATTATGCCTTCTAAAAGTGCTAATTGTTTGATAGCTAATCAACAGATAATTCCCCAAGTTTTATTAGGCAAAAAGTTTGACCAAAGCTCATTCCTTTCATCAGAAAAGGTGAACTCGAACAATCAAATTAAGAAGAGAAAACCTTACAAAACTCCAGACAAACTGGAATCTGCCTCAACCAAATATGTCATATGTATAATCCCTGATGATCCAAAAGGGTTGTAAAGCTTTATTTTCCCCTCTTTTTTCCTTAAAGAAAAAGAACTGAATATTTAAAATTCTCTGCTGTACACATTCATTTGTCATATATATAGCAAATGAAAACTGCACGTATTTGAAAAAGAAAAGCAAAGCATATTCGGGAGAGGTATAGAAATAGAGCTGATCTAGTAGTACTAGTACCAATATATCGGTAACCACCATAAACCAAAGAATACCAGTAAGTATACCAGATTGTCAGGCATTTCCCCTCCTATTCCAAAACCAATCTTTATTTTATTATCATATCATGCCAATTTTTATTATTTATCTAAATTACAAACAAAAGAGAAAAAAGAAAAAAGACTTGAAAATCAAAACTCAGAGACCAAACCACTCACCTGGTAGACGACGACGGCGACGGGCGACGGAAGATTGAAGAAGAGAAGAGACAGTGAGTGAGGGGCTGATGCACAGGCAGTCGCACAGAGCAGAACAGAGAGTTGGTTGAGGGAAAACCGAAGACTGTTGCGCAGCGTGACTGCGTGAGTTTAGGGCTCTCAGTTTTAGTTTTTTTTTTTTTTTTTTTTTTTAGAAATCGGGCTGGCCCGTCAACCCGTGGGCTAAATTGGCCCGAACCCATTTAGCCCGTAGGTTATACGGGCCGGGCCATTTAGGCCCGATTTTTTTGGGCCACAAATATTGAAGCCCAGCCCAGGTTATTTTGCATACTTTTCGGGCCAGGCTGATTTTGAAGACTTTTTACCTCCAGTGACCTGTGATTAAAGATATTAATGATAACAAATGGGCCAATCCACCTTGACTTTAGCTTTCCTAGAAACAGTCTAGGACGAGAATTATAGAGTAGAACCTTATCACCAATATTGAAATTTTTCCTTGAAAGATTTTTGTCATGGTAATATTTCATCTTTTCTTTTGCAATCCAGGAATTAACATAGGCATCATTTCTAATCTATTCTAATTCTTGAATTTGCAGTTTTCGATTAGATTGTGCATTATCAAGATTAAGATGATATTGTTTAATGGCCCAAAATGCCTTATATTCTAATTCCACATGTAGATTACAAGTTTTACCATAAACCAACCTAAATGGTGACATACCAATAGGGGTTTTGAATGCAGTTCTATATGCCTAAAGAGCATCTCCCAATCTAAGGCTCCAGTCTTTCCTATTAGGATTGACTACTTTAGCTAGAATAGACTTAATTTCCCTGTTTGAGATTTCAGCAAGTCCATTTGTTTGAGGATAATAGGCAGTAGAAACTTTATGAGAAACATGATATTTTTTAAACAGAGTTTCTACTATCTCTGTCAGCAAATCTATGGAATATATTGTCCTTGATAAATGTCACAACTGCTTTAGAATCATTTGTTCGAGTAGCCTTAGCTTCAATCCATTTGGATACATAATCCACTGCAAGTAAATGTAAGTATTTCCAAAAGATGAAGGAAAAGGTCCCATGAAATCAATGTCCCATACATCTAAAAGTTCACAAACTAATAAAGTCTTCAAAGACATTTCATCTTTCTTGGATATATTACTAACTCTTTGACATTCATTGCAAGATTTAACAAAGTATTATGCATCTTTGTTAAGAGTAGGCCAATAAAATCCACTTTTCAGAATTTTTCTAGCAGTTCGTTTTGGTCCAAAATGACCTCCACATTCAAAAGTATGATAAAAATTCAATATGGATTGAATTTCATTATTTGGAATACATCTGCGTATGACATTGTCTGCGCAGCTTTTGAATAGATAGGGATCATCCTAAAGGTAGTGTTCTGAGTCATTTCTAATTTTATCCTTTTGAGGCTTAGATAAATGATTTGGAAATACTTTGGTAACAATATAATTAGCCATATCAGCATACCAAGGTATAATTCCATGAAATGCATAAAGATGCTCATCAGGAAATAAATCAAAGATAGGAGATACTTCCCCTTCATATGTGAGTCGACTCAAATGATCAGCAACATGATTCTCTACTCCTTTCTTATCTCGGATTTCAAGGTCAAATTCCTAGAGTAAGAGAATCAATCTCAGTAGTCTTGGTTTAGACTCTTTCTTCTTTAACAGGTACTTTAAATGCTTGTTTACAACCTTCATCAAAATTGAATTTATGTTCTTTTTGTAATAACTTGCATAAATGTTGAACAGTTTTAGAGAAATCCTTCATAAACCTTCTATAAAATCCAGCATGGCCTAAGAAAGATCTTACCTCTCTTACCGTAGAAGGATAAGGAATAGACTTAATCACATCAATCTTGGCTTTGTCAACATCCAGTCCTTTTGGTGAAACTACGTGCCCTAAAACAATTCCTTGTTCTACCATAAAATGACACTTTTCATAATTGAGAACAAGGTTAGTTTCAACACACCGTTTAAACACAAGTTCCAAATTTTCTAAACATGAATCAAATGAATTTCCATAGACAGTAAAATCATCCATGAAAATTTCAATGATATTCGTGACAAAATCAGAAAATAAGGACATCATGCATCTTTAAAAGGTAGCAGGTGCATTGCATAAACCAAAACGTATTCTTCTATAAACATAAGTACCGAATGGACATGTAAAAGTAGTCTTACCTTGGTCTTCTGGGGCAATAGCAATATGAAAATAACCAGAATAACCATCAAGAAAACAATAATGAGAACGACCAGATAGACGTTCTAACATTTGATCCATGAAAGTAAGGGGAAAATGGTCTTTCCTAGTTGATGCATTAAGTTTTCTGTAGTCTATGCAGACTCTCCAACCGTTTTGCACTATAGTAGGAACTTTCTCACCTTCAGAGTTTTCCACAATAGTTATTCCACTTTTCTTTGGAACAACATGCACAGGACTTACCCAATGTGAATCTGTGATTGGATAGATGACCCCAGCATCAAGAAGTTTTAGAATTTCAGCTTTTACTACTTCCATCATAGGAGGGCTTCGTCTCCTTTGTGACTCTCTGGTTGGCTTAGCTCCATCTTCTAACAATATACGGTGCATGCATGTTGATGGGCTAATACCTTTAATATCGGCTAAAGTCCAGCCGATGGCAGTCTTGTTGTCCCTAAGCACAGAAACTAACCTCTCTTCTTGGGAAGATAAGAGATTGTTAGAAATAATTACAGGTAAAGCATTACCTTCACTCAAATATGCATATTTCAAATATGCATATTTCAATTAAGATAAGCATTACCTAACATCTTAAAACAACAAATTATTAAAAACAATGTTTTCAAAGGTGCGGATCAAGAATCAAATGAGTTTAACCACTTAACTCTTTACTCAAACTATCCCCTACACTTGGGAATTACAATGTCCTCAATGTAAAAACACACAAAGTTTTAAAAACAACATTATTCCACAACTTGTAATAAAAAAAATAACATGCATTTATTTAAAAAGAAAAACTTACAACTTTAACTCTAAATCCACGGAATCTCTTTTTCTCTTGTTAATTGGAGGTACTTCTGGATTGTCTCTGGTACAAAAGTTATTAATTCATCCAATAGCTTATTGGTTGTGGGTGCAGATATAATTATTCTTCGTGCTACTGGATAACAGCAATGTCAAGAAATGCTAACAAACCATCAAAGTAATAATCAACATTTAAAAGACCAATTGATTTAGTGTGCAGTTTCATGTTAAACCAGAATGTTAAATTGAACAAGAATTCTAATACCTCATATCCTCCTTGTATGACTATGAAAGCATCACAGTTATGCAACATGAGTGTCATGCGTTCATAAAATGATTTTGTTTGTACCTCATGTCCAATTGTTTTACCATATAATTGTTTCAGAGGAGTGGGAATTACGCCTACTGCGAGAACTTTATTTGGTTGATTTGTTTCAATCTGAACAAGTGTTTGGTATGACTGGTGTGTGCTCGAGCAACCTCTCCAATTAATCTAGCATTTCCTCATTCATATACTAGACCGATCTTTCAATGAGCTAGTACACTTCCCAATTGGATAGCAGCAATTAGATGCAAAACAGTAGCACCCACGGTCGTTCCTCCAAATACTGCGATGTTTGTTAGACTTCTAATTGATGGACCTTCCATAGTAACGACTTTAAAAGTGATTTTTTTACACACTAAAAATAAAACAACAAATAAAACAAATCAATGAAGAAACAAATAAAAACAAGTAACGGTTTTAAACACCTTCAATGAGTCGTGGGTATGCTGCTTATCGAACTTTCTTAACAATTGGCAAACGGGATCGTTTAAATTCAAATACCGAAGACTGTACCGGAGTTCAATTTTGAATTGTTTCCATACCCCGAGAATTTCCATTTGAACGTATCCACTAGAATGCGAATTGATTGAACCATAATTAGATTGGTTTTTAGAAGCTTAATGTGTTGTTTATTTAGATAAAATCTACCTAATTGTGTGTTTATGTGCTTAAATTGGTTATTTACACTTTTATCTTTATTTGCAGGTATTTTGAAGGTATTTTAACATGTTTAGAAGGCATTGGAGGAAGATAGGAGGCTTAAGAAGTTGTTTTGCAAGCAAAATGGAGTGGACGCGCCTCAGAAACCAATTGGACTCGCTCTTGAAGAAGTGGACGCGTCACTATTAGGGGTGGCAAACGGCCGGGCCGGGCCGGGCCTGGCGGGCTGAAGGGTGTTAAACGGGCCGGGCCGGGCTGGGCCAAAATTGCACGGGCCAAAATAATTGAAACCCAGCCCAATCATTCTACGGGCCAACGGGCCAAAATGGCCCGATAGTTTTAAAATTTTTAATACATGAATTTGACATAAAAACAAGCTCATCCAATAAACAAGTCTACTAAATAACTTCAAAGCTCAATAGATTATATTTTTTTCCATCAAGCAATGCATTAATCAAAAAAAGCATTCAATACAATTATACAAACCTATTGTGAAAACTCAAACATAAATAAATTTACATCAAAACCTTCTTCAAGCCAAAACACACGAAAAAAAGGAAACACAAACCAACCATCTTCAAGCCCACAAACAAAAAATGTAAAAGGAAAATAAGTTCACACAATTCATAAGTTCTCAATTCATAAGTCTACACAATTCATAAGTTCTCAATTCATAAATCCACACAATTCACAAGTTCTTCCTTAGCCTTAGACACTCGTATCTCCTCCACATCTTGTATTTGTGCATCTGTAATTCATTTAAAAAGAAGAAAAAGTTAATAACTAAAATGAAAATAATGAAATGCAAACAACAAATTACATGTAAAAAAGAAGAGAATTATTAGTATATAATTACCGGGATTTCCAACTTCTTTGAAACCATACAACCAATTACGTGTACAAATAAGGGCTTGCACGTTTTCTGGAAGCAAACAACTTCTATACTTATTTAAGATTCGACCACCAATACTAAATGAAGATTCCGAAGCCACTGTTGTGATTGGAATGCTCAAAATGTCACAAGCCATTATTGCAAGTTGAGGAAAACGATGTTTATTCAACTTCCAATACTCGAGCACATCTAAGTCACTTCCAACTGTACACCCTTCTTCCAAGTATATTTCAAGTTGGGACTTCCCATCATTCGAAGACATTTGCCTCATTTCTTGATGATATTCCTAAGGAAAATAATTGCATTACAAAAATAGATTACATGTTTCAATAAAAAAAAAATAACACAATACAATGAATGATAGATATCTTACATCTTCAATGCACATCATCGATGACGATATTGTTTCACTTGTTTGTGCTCGGGATTGGTCCTCACTTGATGAAGTTTCATTTTGTTCATATTCACGGAATAGCTTATACAAAACATCTTTAACTCTATTCACCTTCTCTTGATAAGTATGTGGGTAAAGCCTCTTATAAACAAAGTTCAAAAATCTCCATTTTTTTTGTGGGTCAACAATAGATCCTAGTGCAAGAATTACACTATAATCACTCCAATACTTATCAAATTTTCCCTTCATGCTTGATGCCATGGCTTTGATCACTTCATCTTCACTTGTCAAATTTTCATTCAATTTCATCTCAATATTTGCAACTTGCGTGAAATATAAATTTGTTGTGGGATAAGATGATCCAGATATCAAGTTAGTAATGCGATAAAAAGGGGCCAAGAAAGCACACATCTTCTCCGCTCTTTCCCACTCTTCATTACTTGGACAAAATTTATAATTTCTATCATGAAAAGTGAAACTCATGAATGCACGACGATATTTCAAAGCACTTTCAAGCATTATATATGAAGCATTCCATCTAGTAGACACATCCAACTTCAAGAAACCTCCATTAACATCATTCAATTGCACTTCTTCAACACATCTACGAAATTCTCTCATCCTCCCATCGGAACTCTTCACATACTTAATACTTTCTCTGATTTTTGTCAAAGCATCGCTTGTCACCTTTATACCCTCTTGAACTATAATATTCAAGATATGAGCACAACATCTCACATGAAAAAAATCACCTTTACATAACAAAGCATTTTGCAAATTAAGCCTCTCTTTTAAAATATTTTGCATGCTATTATTGTTAGAGGCATTATCTAAGGTGATGGAAAATATTTTTGAGTCTATTCCCCAATCCCTAAGAGAATCATAAATCTTTCCTGACAATTCAATCCCGGTATGTGGACCATCTAAAGTACAAAAAGATAGTAATTTACTATTTAGCCTCCATTCTTCATCAACATAATGAGCGGTGACAGTCATATAACCTTGTGTAGAATTGTCAGGAGTCCATACATCAGAAGTTAAACAAATTCTACCAGAAATAGTAGCTATTGCTTTCTTAAGTTTTGTCTTTTCACTTATATAAACATTCCAACAATCAGCTTTGCAAGTGTTTCTGGTAGTGGGTTTAAAATCAGGTTGCAAGTACTTATCCACCTCATGCACCCCTTCATACTCAGCATAACTAAATGGAAGATCATGCTGAATGACAGCTTTAGCCAATAAATCTCTATAAATTTTAGGATCAAATTTCCTAAACTTTGCCAATGTAACTTGTCTATCTAGCAAGCTCCCCACATCGTGATATCTAGGGATTGCATGACATTTATCTAAATGTCGCCTCAAATGAGTGGTTCCCGAAGCACTTTTACAACTATAACCTTTTCCGCAACCATTACATTTACATGTTTCTTTTCCATTTACCATACCAATCTTAGTAAAATATTCCCACACTTCGGATATTTTAGACTTACATTTCTTAGAACTTGAACTTCCACTGCCAAATTCTTTACCATCATCATTATTCTTCCTCTTACTTTTAATACTAGACATAACAGCAGTAGAATCGTTAGAGTCATTACCTGCAGTACTTTTGGTCAATTCCATTCTATCATTCGTATCCTCGCAATCAATAATCACATCCATATTGCAATCTCAAAAATAATTACCTGAAAAACAAAGAAATTTTTTTAGAGGTTCTTAGCATTTGTAATGGTAGAGGTTTTCTTCTAGTGATGAAGCTATCATGAAGTAACATTGTAATGGTAGAGGGTTCTTAGCATTTGCAATTGTAGAGGTTTTCCTAAATTGAGTGCATTTTAAAAAAAATATTCCTAAATATATTACTACTAAATTAGTAGCTAAACCAAAACCAGTACTAATTATTATTTGCCTATGTCTATGTCTATGCATTTCAACCAATTTAGTCACACTAATACTTGTTATCTTCAAAATTAAATGGAATTTAGTCACAAATGCTACATTGATATTTGTACTTGTGGAAATAATGACATGAATTTTGAATTCTGTTCACACTGCATAATGATTCTGGATGAGTTAAAACTTGTGCAGGGGATTCTTCAAGACCCTTTGATGCTTCTAATGGGAGCTGGAGGATTTGGTCTTTTCCTTTCAAGAAATCAGGAAGCATGCATGTTTCCCAGTCAGCTTTGGATTGTAACAGAAGTGATCCTGAGAATATTGGAAATAGGAAGGATGCTATTGACGATGAAAAAGACATGCCTAAAATGAAGGTTACTAAGAAGAAAATAAGGGTGACCACCCCAACTTCTGAACAGGTGGCATCTTTAAATCTAAGGGAAGGGAGGAATACTGTAGGCTGTAGCATTCACAGAATATTATTCTTATTTTGAATATTTATGTAAATGCATGTCAGGATGATTTGATGAAAGTAAGTAAAACAAAAGATCTATTTTTCCTTTTTGTCTTCAGTCTTTTTTTTTCTTTCTGTTCTTTTCATAGCCTCTCCATTCTGAGTAGTTCTAGAAAGAAGTCTTACTGCCTTTAACATACATTTATGATTTATACATGCATTTGATGTTGATTCCAAATAAATTATTTTCAAGATATGTCTGGAAACTGCGGGTGAAAAGCAGCTGTTTTACACCTAATCAATAGTATTCTACTAAAATTTCTAATATTGCACCATTGGAGAATGAAGAAAGAGGGAAGGCAAAGAAGGGAGGAGGAAAATTAAAAATAGAAGCTAAATTCAAAGATCAAGCGTATTCTATATCAATACAGAGTTTAATCACCCACAATGTCATCAGCACTTCAGGAAAATCAGTAAATATCAACAGCAATAATACAGGCCACTGTTCAAGAGATGTGACATTAAGAAAGAATATACAAGTATCAATTTGAAAATTGAATTATGCATATCTATTCTCTCACTCCATTGAAAGCTGAAGAAATTAAGGTAAAAGTTTCATAATGTAAAATGTAGTAAAAAAATGTAAAACTTATCAGATGAAACAAAAAGGTAAATTAGAATTATCTCCAATAAACAGTACCATGCATGATGATTCAACCACCATTCATTGAAATTCTTGTAATGGATTTTGGATGTCTAAAGGATCATTTATCATAAGGAGTAAGGACCATCAGATTTCTTTATTTTGTACAAAAAACATTAGAAAAGGTGAGGAAACATCAGAAAACATCAGAAAAGGACCTCAGCATGACTAACATTCTAGAGAACTTAAAGAAATCAACATGGCACAGTGTTTAGAATTGGAAGACACAAAAAGAATAAATGACCGGAAGAAATAACTTTTGCTGGCTTAATGAACAGTTTCTTAACCATCTTACATCTACACTAAAGATCTTTTGCATACTGCATACAAATAGATAGGATTAGATTCTTTTCCTAAATGTTTTCATATATAACATATCTTCTGGGTAGTATACCATTCAATAGGATATGCATTATGCCTTCTAAAAGTGCTAATTGTTTGATAGCTAATCAACAGATAATTCCCCAAGTTTTATTAGGCAAAAAGTTTGACCAAAGCTCATTCCTTTCATCAGAAAAGGTGAACTCGAACAATCAAATTAAGAAGAGAAAACCTTACAAAACTCCAGACAAACTGGAATCTGCCTCAACCAAATATGTCATATGTATAATCCCTGATGATCCAAAAGGGTTGTAAAGCTTTATTTTCCCCTCTTTTTTCCTTAAAGAAAAAGAACTGAATATTTAAAATTCTCTGCTGTACACATTCATTTGTCATATATATAGCAAATGAAAACTGCACGTATTTGAAAAAGAAAAGCAAAGCATATTCGGGAGAGGTATAGAAATAGAGCTGATCTAGTAGTACTAGTACCAATATATCGGTAACCACCATAAACCAAAGAATACCAGTAAGTATACCAGATTGTCAGGCATTTCCCCTCCTATTCCAAAACCAATCTTTATTTTATTATCATATCATGCCAATTTTTATTATTTATCTAAATTACAAACAAAAGAGAAAAAAGAAAAAAGACTTGAAAATCAAAACTCAGAGACCAAACCACTCACCTGGTAGACGACGACGGCGACGGGCGACGGGCGACGGAAGATTGAAGAAGAGAAGAGACAGTGAGTGAGGGGCTGATGCACAGGCAGTCGCACAGAGCAGAACAGAGAGTTGGTTGAGGGAAAACCGAAGACTGTTGCGCAGCGTGAGTTTAGGGCTCTCAGTTTTAGTTTTTTTTTTTTTTTTTTTTTTTAGAAATCGGGCTGGCCCGTCAACCCGTGGGCTAAATTGGCCCGAACCCATTTAGCCCGTAGGTTATACGGGCCGGGCCATTTAGGCCCGATTTTTTTGGGCCACAAATATTGAAGCCCAGCCCAGGTTATTTTGCATACTTTTCGGGCCAGGCTGATTTTGAAGACTTTTTACCTCCAGTGACCTGTGATTAAAGATATTAATGATAACAAATGGGCCAATCCACCTTGACTTTAGCTTTCCTAGAAACAGTCTAGGACGAGAATTATAGAGTAGAACCTTATCACCAATATTGAAATTTTTCCTTGAAAGATTTTTGTCATGGTAATATTTCATCTTTTCTTTTGCAATCCAGGAATTAACATAGGCATCATTTCTAATCTATTCTAATTCTTGAATTTGCAGTTTTCGATTAGATTGTGCATTATCAAGATTAAGATGATATTGTTTAATGGCCCAAAATGCCTTATATTCTAATTCCACATGTAGATTACAAGTTTTACCATAAACCAACCTAAATGGTGACATACCAATAGGGGTTTTGAATGCAGTTCTATATGCCTAAAGAGCATCTCCCAATCTAAGGCTCCAGTCTTTCCTATTAGGATTGACTACTTTAGCTAGAATAGACTTAATTTCCCTGTTTGAGATTTCAGCAAGTCCATTTGTTTGAGGATAATAGGCAGTAGAAACTTTATGAGAAACATGATATTTTTTAAACAGAGTTTCTACTATCTCTGTCAGCAAATCTATGGAATATATTGTCCTTGATAAATGTCACAACTGCTTTAGAATCATTTGTTCGAGTAGCCTTAGCTTCAATCCATTTGGATACATAATCCACTGCAAGTAAATGTAAGTATTTCCAAAAGATGAAGGAAAAGGTCCCATGAAATCAATGTCCCATACATCTAAAAGTTCACAAACTAATAAAGTCTTCAAAGACATTTCATCTTTCTTGGATATATTACTAACTCTTTGACATTCATTGCAAGATTTAACAAAGTATTATGCATCTTTGTTAAGAGTAGGCCAATAAAATCCACTTTTCAGAATTTTTCTAGCAGTTCGTTTTGGTCCAAAATGACCTCCACATTCAAAAGTATGATAAAAATTCAATATGGATTGAATTTCATTATTTGGAATACATCTGCGTATGACATTGTCTGCGCAGCTTTTGAATAGATAGGGATCATCCTAAAGGTAGTGTTCTGAGTCATTTCTAATTTTATCCTTTTGAGGCTTAGATAAATGATTTGGAAATACTTTGGTAACAATATAATTAGCCATATCAGCATACCAAGGTATAATTCCATGAAATGCATAAAGATGCTCATCAGGAAATAAATCAAAGATAGGAGATACTTCCCCTTCATATGTGAGTCGACTCAAATGATCAGCAACATGATTCTCTACTCCTTTCTTATCTCGGATTTCAAGGTCAAATTCCTAGAGTAAGAGAATCAATCTCAGTAGTCTTGGTTTAGACTCTTTCTTCTTTAACAGGTACTTTAAATGCTTGTTTACAACCTTCATCAAAATTGAATTTATGTTCTTTTTGTAATAACTTGCATAAATGTTGAACAGTTTTAGAGAAATCCTTCATAAACCTTCTATAAAATCCAGCATGGCCTAAGAAAGATCTTACCTCTCTTACCGTAGAAGGATAAGGAATAGACTTAATCACATCAATCTTGGCTTTGTCAACATCCAGTCCTTTTGGTGAAACTACGTGCCCTAAAACAATTCCTTGTTCTACCATAAAATGACACTTTTCATAATTGAGAACAAGGTTAGTTTCAACACACCGTTTAAACACAAGTTCCAAATTTTCTAAACATGAATCAAATGAATTTCCATAGACAGTAAAATCATCCATGAAAATTTCAATGATATTCGTGACAAAATCAGAAAATAAGGACATCATGCATCTTTAAAAGGTAGCAGGTGCATTGCATAAACCAAAACGTATTCTTCTATAAACATAAGTACCGAATGGACATGTAAAAGTAGTCTTACCTTGGTCTTCTGGGGCAATAGCAATATGAAAATAACCAGAATAACCATCAAGAAAACAATAATGAGAACGACCAGATAGACGTTCTAACATTTGATCCATGAAAGTAAGGGGAAAATGGTCTTTCCTAGTTGATGCATTAAGTTTTCTGTAGTCTATGCAGACTCTCCAACCGTTTTGCACTATAGTAGGAACTTTCTCACCTTCAGAGTTTTCCACAATAGTTATTCCACTTTTCTTTGGAACAACATGCACAGGACTTACCCAATGTGAATCTGTGATTGGATAGATGACCCCAGCATCAAGAAGTTTTAGAATTTCAGCTTTTACTACTTCCATCATAGGAGGGCTTCGTCTCCTTTGTGACTCTCTGGTTGGCTTAGCTCCATCTTCTAACAATATACGGTGCATGCATGTTGATGGGCTAATACATTTAATATCGGCTAAAGTCCAGCCGATGGCAGTCTTGTTGTCCCTAAGCACAGAAACTAACCTCTCTTCTTGGGAAGATAAGAGATTGTTAGAAATAATTACAGGTAAAGCATTACCTTCACTCAAATATGCATATTTCAAATATGCATATTTCAATTAAGATAAGCATTACCTAACATCTTAAAACAACAAATTATTAAAAACAATGTTTTCAAAGGTGCGGATCAAGAATCAAATGAGTTTAACCACTTAACTCTTTACTCAAACTATCCCCTACACTTGGGAATTACAATGTCCTCAATGTAAAAACACACAAAGTTTTAAAAACAACATTATTCCACAACTTGTAATAAAAAAAATAACATGCATTTATTTAAAAAGAAAAACTTACAACTTTAACTCTAAATCCACGGAATCTCTTTTTCTCTTGTTAATTGGAGGTACTTCTGGATTGTCTCTGGTACAAAAGTTATTAATTCATCCAATAGCTTATTGGTTGTGGGTGCAGATATAATTATTCTTCGTGCTACTGGATAACAGCAATGTCAAGAAATGCTAACAAACCATCAAAGTAATAATCAACATTTAAAAGACCAATTGATTTAGTGTGCAGTTTCATGTTAAACCAGAATGTTAAATTGAACAAGAATTCTAATACCTCATATCCTCCTTGTATGACTATGAAAGCATCACAGTTATGCAACATGAGTGTCATGTGTTCATAAAATGATTTTGTTTGTACCTCATGTCCAATTGTTTTACCATATAATTGTTTCAGAGGAGTGGGAATTACGCCTACTGCGAGAACTTTATTTGGTTGATTTGTTTCAATCTGAACAAGTGTTTGGTATGACTGGTGTGTGCTCGAGCAACCTCTCCAATTAATCCAGCATTTCCTCATTCATATACTAGACCGATCTTTCAATGAGCTAGTACACTTCCCAATTGGATAGCAGCAATTAGATGCAAAACAGTAGCACCCACGGTCGTTCCTCCAAATACTGCGATGTTTGTTAGACTTCTAATTGATGGACCTTCCATAGTAACGACTTTAAAAGTGATTTTTTTACACACTAAAAATAAAACAACAAATAAAACAAATCAATGAAGAAACAAATAAAAACAAGTAACGGTTTTAAACACCTTCAATGAGTCGTGGGTATGCTGCTTATCGAACTTTCTTAACAATTGGCAAACGGGATCGTTTAAATTCAAATACCGAAGACTGTACCGGAGTTCAATTTTGAATTGTTTCCATACCCCGAGAATTTCCATTTGAACGTATCCACTAGAATGCGAATTGATTGAACCATAATTAGATTGGTTTTTAGAAGCTTAATGTGTTGTTTATTTAGATAAAATCTACCTAATTGTGTGTTTATGTGCTTAAATTGGTTATTTACACTTTTATCTTTATTTGCAGGTATTTTGAAGGTATTTTAACATGTTTAGAAGGCATTGGAGGAAGATAGGAGGCTTAAGAAGTTGTTTTGCAAGCAAAATGGAGTGGACGCGCCTCAGAAACCAATTGGACTCGCTCTTGAAGAAGTGGACGCGTCACTATTAGGGGTGGCAAACGGCCGGGCCGGGCCGGGCCTGGCGGGCTGAAGGGTGTTAAACGGGCCGGGCCGGGCTGGGCCAAAATTGCACGGGCCAAAATAATTGAAACCCAGCCCAATCATTCTACGGGCCAACGGGCCAAAATGGCCCGATAGTTTTAAAATTTTTAATACATGAATTTGACATAAAAACAAGCTCATCCAATAAACAAGTCTACTAAATAACTTCAAAGCTCAATAGATTATATTTTTTTCCATCAAGCAATGCATTAATCAAAAAAAGCATTCAATACAATTATACAAACCTATTGTGAAAACTCAAACATAAATAAATTTACATCAAAACCTTCTTCAAGCCAAAACACACGAAAAAAAGGAAACACAAACCAACCATCTTCAAGCCCACAAACAAAAAATGTAAAAGGAAAATAAGTTCACACAATTTATAAGTTCTCAATTCATAAGTCTACACAATTCATAAGTTCTCAATTCATAAATCCACACAATTCACAAGTTCTTCCTTAGCCTTAGACACTCGTATCTCCTCCACATCTTGGATTTGTGCATCTGTAATTCATTTAAAAAGAAGAAAAAGTTAATAACTAAAATGAAAATAATGAAATGCAAACAACAAATTACATGTAAAAAAGAAGAGAATTATTAGTATATAATTACCGGGATTTCCAACTTCTTTGAAACCATACAACCAATTACGTGTACAAATAAGGGCTTGCACGTTTTCTGGAAGCAAACAACTTCTATACTTATTTAAGATTCGACCACCAATACTAAATGAAGATTCCGAAGCCACTGTTGTGATTGGAATGCTCAAAATGTCACAAGCCATTATTGCAAGTTGAGGAAAACGATGTTTATTCAACTTCCAATACTCGAGCACATCTAAGTCACTTCCAACTGTACACCCTTCTTCCAAGTATATTTCAAGTTGGGACTTCCCATCATTCGAAGACATTTGCCTCATTTCTTGATGATATTCCTAAGGAAAATAATTGCATTACAAAAATAGATTACATGTTTCAATAAAAAAAAATAACACAATACAATGAATGATAGATATCTTACATCTTCAATGCACATCATCGATGACGATATTGTTTCACTTGTTTGTGCTCGGGATTGGTCCTCACTTGATGAAGTTTCATTTTGTTCATATTCACGGAATAGCTTATACAAAACATCTTTAACTCTATTCACCTTCTCTTGATAAGTATGTGGGTAAAGCCTCTTATAAACAAAGTTCAAAAATCTCCATTTTTTTTGTGGGTCAACAATAGATCCTAGTGCAAGAATTACACTATAATCACTCCAATACTTATCAAATTTTCCCTTCATGCTTGATGCCATGGCTTTGATCACTTCATCTTCACTTGTCAAATTTTCATTCAATTTCATCTCAATATTTGCAACTTGCGTGAAATATAAATTTGTTGTGGGATAAGATGATCCAGATATCAAGTTAGTAATGCGATAAAAAGGGGCCAAGAAAGCACACATCTTCTCCGCTCTTTCCCACTCTTCATTACTTGGACAAAATTTATAATTTCTATCATGAAAAGTGAAACTCATGAATGCACGACGATATTTCAAAGCACTTTCAAGCATTATATATGAAGCATTCCATCTAGTAGACACATCCAACTTCAAGAAACCTCCATTAACATCATTCAATTGCACTTCTTCAACACATCTACGAAATTCTCTCATCCTCCCATCGGAACTCTTCACATACTTAATACTTTCTCTGATTTTTGTCAAAGCATCGCTTGTCACCTTTATACCCTCTTGAACTATAATATTCAAGATATGAGCACAACATCTCACATGAAAAAAATCACCTTTACATAACAAAGCATTTTGCAAATTAAGCCTCTCTTTTAAAATATTTTGCATGCTATTATTGTTAGAGGCATTATCTAAGGTGATGGAAAATATTTTTGAGTCTATTCCCCAATCCCTAAGAGAATCATAAATCTTTCCTGACAATTCAATCCCGGTATGTGGACCATCTAAAGTACAAAAAGATAGTAATTTACTATTTAGCCTCCATTCTTCATCAACATAATGAGCGGTGACAGTCATATAACCTTGTGTAGAATTGTCAGGAGTCCATACATCAGAAGTTAAACAAATTCTACCAGAAATAGTAGCTATTGCTTTCTTAAGTTTTGTCTTTTCACTTATATAAACATTCCAACAATCAGCTTTGCAAGTGTTTCTGGTAGTGGGTTTAAAATCAGGTTGCAAGTACTTATCCACCTCATGCACCCCTTCATACTCAGCATAACTAAATGGAAGATCATGCTGAATGACAGCTTTAGCCAATAAATCTCTATAAATTTTAGGATCAAATTTCCTAAACTTTGCCAATGTAACTTGTCTATCTAGCAAGCTCCCCACATCGTGATATCTAGGGATTGCATGACATTTATCTAAATGTCGCCTCAAATGAGTGGTTCCCGAAGCACTTTTACAACTATAACCTTTTCCGCAACCATTACATTTACATGTTTCTTTTCCATTTACCATACCAATCTTAGTAAAATATTCCCACACTTCGGATATTTTAGACTTACATTTCTTAGAACTTGAACTTCCACTGCCATCGTCTTTACCATCATCATTATTCTTCCTCTTACTTTTAATACTAGACATAACAGCAGTAGAATCGTTAGAGTCATTACCTGCAGTACTTTTGGTCAATTCCATTCTATCATTCGTATCCTCGCAATCAATAATCACATCCATATTGCAATCTCAAAAATAATTACCTGAAAAACAAAGAAATTTTTTTAGAGGTTCTTAGCATTTGTAATGGTAGAGGTTTTCTTCTAGTGATGAAGCTATCATGAAGTAACATTGTAATGGTAGAGGGTTCTTAGCATTTGCAATTGTAGAGGTTTTCCTAAATTGAGTGCATTTTAAAAAAAATATTCCTAAATATATTACTACTAAATTAGTAGCTAAACCAAAACCAGTACTAATTATTATTTGCCTATGTCTATGTCTATGCATTTCAACCAATTTAGTCACACTAATACTTGTTATCTTCAAAATTAAATGGAATTTAGTCACAAATGCTACATTGATATTTGTACTTGTGGAAATAATGACATGAATTTTGAATTCTGTTCACACTGCATAATGATTCTGGATGAGTTAAAACTTGTGCAGGGGATTCTTCAAGACCCTTTGATGCTTCTAATGGGAGCTGGAGGATTTGGTCTTTTCCTTTCAAGAAATCAGGAAGCATGCATGTTTCCCAGTCAGCTTTGGATTGTAACAGAAGTGATCCTGAGAATATTGGAAATAGGAAGGATGCTATTGACGATGAAAAAGACATGCCTAAAATGAAGGTTACTAAGAAGAAAATAAGGGTGACCACCCCAACTTCTGAACAGGTGGCATCTTTAAATCTAAGGGAAGGGAGGAATACTGTAGGCTGTAGCATTCACAGAATATTATTCTTATTTTGAATATTTATGTAAATGCATGTCAGGATGATTTGATGAAAGTAAGTAAAACAAAAGATCTATTTTTCCTTTTTGTCTTCAGTCTTTTTTTTTCTTTCTGTTCTTTTCATAGCCTCTCCATTCTGAGTAGTTCTAGAAAGAAGTCTTACTGCCTTTAACATACATTTATGATTTATACATGCATTTGATGTTGATTCCAAATAAATTATTTTCAAGATATGTCTGGAAACTGCGGGTGAAAAGCAGCTGTTTTACACCTAATCAATAGTATTCTACTAAAATTTCTAATATTGCACCATTGGAGAATGAAGAAAGAGGGAAGGCAAAGAAGGGAGGAGGAAAATTAAAAATAGAAGCTAAATTCAAAGATCAAGCGTATTCTATATCAATACAGAGTTTAATCACCCACAATGTCATCAGCACTTCAGGAAAATCAGTAAATATCAACAGCAATAATACATGCCACTGTTCAAGAGATGTGACATTAAGAAAGAATATACAAGTATCAATTTGAAAATTGAATTATGCATATCTATTCTCTCACTCCATTGAAAGCTGAAGAAATTAAGGTAAAAGTTTCATAATGTAAAATGTAGTAAAAAAATGTAAAACTTATCAGATGAAACAAAAAGGTAAATTAGAATTATCTCCAATAAACAGTACCATGCATGATGATTCAACCACCATTCATTGAAATTCTTGTAATGGATTTTGGATGTCTAAAGGATCATTTATCATAAGGAGTAAGGACCATCAGATTTCTTTATTTTGTACAAAAAACATTAGAAAAGGTGAGGAAACATCAGAAAACATCAGAAAAGGACCTCAGCATGACTAACATTCTAGAGAACTTAAAGAAATCAACATGGCACAGTGTTTAGAATTGGAAGACACAAAAAGAATAAATGACCGGAAGAAATAACTTTTGCTGGCTTAATGAACAGTTTCTTAACCATCTTACATCTACACTAAAGATCTTTTGCATACTGCATACAAATAGATAGGATTAGATTCTTTTCCTAAATGTTTTCATATATAACATATCTTCTGGGTAGTATACCATTCAATAGGATATGCATTATGCCTTCTAAAAGTGCTAATTGTTTGATAGCTAATCAACAGATAATTCCCCAAGTTTTATTAGGCAAAAAGTTTGACCAAAGCTCATTCCTTTCATCAGAAAAGGTGAACTCGAACAATCAAATTAAGAAGAGAAAACCTTACAAAACTCCAGACAAACTGGAATCTGCCTCAACCAAATATGTCATATGTATAATCCCTGATGATCCAAAGGGTTGTAAAGCTTTATTTTCCCCTCTTTTTTCCTTAAAGAAAAAGAACTGAATATTTTAAATTCTCTGCTGTACACATTCATTTGTCATATATATAGCAAATGAAAACTGCACGTATTTGAAAAAGAAAAGCAAAGCATATTCGGGAGAGGTATAGAAATAGAGCTGATCTAGTAGTACTAGTACCAATATATCGGTAACCACCATAAACCAAAGAATACCAGTAAGTATACCAGATTGTCAGGCATTTCCCCTCCTATTCCAAAACCAATCTTTATTTTATTATCATATCATGCCAATTTTTATTATTTATCTAAATTACAACAAAAGAGAAAAAAGAAAAAAGACTTGAAAATCAAAACTCAGAGACCAACCACTCACCTGGTAGACGACGACGGCGACGGGCGACGGAAGATTGAAGAAGAGAAGAGACAGTGAGTGAGGGGCTGATGCACAGGCAGTCGCACAGAGCAGAACAGAGAGTTGGTTGAGGGAAAACCGAAGACTGTTGCGCAGCGTGAGTTTAGGGCTCTCAGTTTTAGTTTTTTTTTTTTTTTTTTTTTTTAGAAATCGGGCTGGCCCGTCAACCCGTGGGCTAAATTGGCCCGAACCCATTTAGCCCGTAGGTTATACGGGCCGGGCCATTTAGGCCCGATTTTTTGGGCCACAAATATTGAAGCCCAGCCCAGGTTATTTTGCATACTTTTCGGGCCGGGCTGATTTTGAAGACTTTTTACCTCCAGTGACCTGTGATTAAAGATATTAATGATAACAAATGGGCCAATCCACCTTGACTTTAGCTTTCCTAGAAACAGTCTAGGACGAGAATTATAGAGTAGAACCTTATCACCAATATTGAAATTTTTCCTTGAAAGATTTTTGTCATGGTAATATTTCATCTTTTCTTTTGCAATCCAGGAATTAACATAGGCATCATTTCTAATCTATTCTAATTCTTGAATTTGCAGTTTTCGATTAGATTGTGCATTATCAAGATTAAGATGATATTGTTTAATGGCCCAAAATGCCTTATATTCTAATTCCACATGTAGATTACAAGTTTTACCATAAACCAACCTAAATGGTGACATACCAATAGGGGTTTTGAATGCAGTTCTATATGCCTAAAGAGCATCTCCCAATCTAAGGCTCCAGTCTTTCCTATTAGGATTGACTACTTTAGCTAGAATAGACTTAATTTCCCTGTTTGAGATTTCAGCAAGTCCATTTGTTTGAGGATAATAGGCAGTAGAAACTTTATGAGAAACATGATATTTTTTAAACAGAGTTCTACTATCTCTGTCAGCAAATCTATGGAATATATTGTCCTTGATAAATGTCACAACTGCTTTAGAATCATTTGTTCGAGTAGCCTTAGCTTCAATCCATTTGGATACATAATCCACTGCAAGTAAATGTAAGTATTTCCAAAAGATGAAGGAAAAGGTCCCATGAAATCAATGTCCCATACATCTAAAAGTTCACAAACTAATAAAGTCTTCAAAGACATTTCATCTTTCTTGGATATATTACTAACTCTTTGACATTCATTGCAAGATTTAACAAAGTATTATGCATCTTTGTTAAGAGTAGGCCAATAAAATCCACTTTTCAGAATTTTTCTAGCAGTTCGTTTTGGTCCAAAATGACCTCCACATTCAAAAGTATGATAAAAATTCAATATGGATTGAATTTCATTATTTGGAATACATCTGCGTATGACATTGTCTGCGCAGCTTTTGAATAGATAGGGATCATCCTAAAGGTAGTGTTCTGAGTCATTTCTAATTTTATCCTTTTGAGGCTTAGATAAATGATTTGGAAATACTTTGGTAACTATAATTAGCCATATCAGCATACCAAGGTATAATTCCATGAAATGCATAAAGATGCTCATCAGGAAATAAATCAAAGATAGGAGATACTTCCCCTTCATATGTGAGTCGACTCAAATGATCAGCAACATGATCTCACTCTACTCTCTACTCCTTTCTTATCTCGGATTTCAAGGTCAAATTCCTAGAGTAAGAGAATCAATCTCAGTAGTCTTGGTTTAGACTCTTTCTCTTTAACAGGTACTTTAAATGCTTGTTTACAACCTTCATCAAAATTGAATTTATGTTCTTTTTGTAATAACTTGCATAAATGTTGAACAGTTTTAGAGAAATCCTTCATAAACCTTCTATAAAATCCAGCATGGCCTAAGAAAGATCTTACCTCTCTTACCGTAGAAGGATAAGGAATAGACTTAATCACATCAATCTTGGCTTTGTCAACATCCAGTCCTTTTGGTGAAACTACGTGCCCTAAAACAATTCCTTGTTCTACCATAAAATGACACTTTTCATAATTGAGAACAAGGTTGTTTCAACACACACCACGTTAAACACAAGTTCCAAATTTTCTAAACATGAATCAAATGAATTTCCATAGACAGTAAAATCATCCATGAAAATTTCAATGATATTCGTGACAAAATCAGAAAATAAGGACATCATGCATCTTTAAAAGGTAGCAGGTGCATTGCATAAACCAAAACGTATTCTTCTATAAACATAAGTACCGAATGGACATGTAAAAGTAGTCTTACCTTGGTCTTCTGGGGCAATAGCCAATATGAAAATAACCAGAATAACCATCAAGAAAACAATAATGAGAACGACCAGATAGACGTTCTAACATTTTGATCCATGAAAGTAAGGGGAAAATGGTCTTTCCTAGTTGATGCATTAAGTTTTCTGTAGTCTATGCAGACTCTCCAACCGTTTTGCACTATAGTAGGAACTTTCTCACCTTCAGAGTTTTCCACAATAGTTATTCCACTTTTCTTTGGAACAACATGCACAGGACTTACCCAATGTGAATCTGTGATTGGATAGATGACCCCAGCATCAAGAAGTTTAGAATTTCAAGCTTTACTACTTCCATCATAGGAGGGCTTCGTCTCCTTTGTGACTCTCTGGTTGGCTTAGCTCCATCTTCTAACAATATACGGTGCATGCATGTTGATGGGCTAATACATTTAATATCGGCTAAAGTCCAGCCGATGGCAGTCTTGTTGTCCCTAAGCACAGAAACTAACTCTCTTCTTGGGAAGATAAGAGATTGTTAGAAATAATTACAGGTAAAGCATTACCTTCACCAAATATGCATATTTCAATAAGATAAGCATTACCTAACATCTTAAAACAACAAATTATTAAAAACAATGTTTTCAAAGGTGCGGATCAAGAATCAAATGAGTTTAACACTTAACTCTTTACTCAAAAATCCCCTACATGGGAATTACAATGTCCTCAATGTAAAAAACACACAAGTTTTTAAAACAACATTATTCCACAACTTGTAATAAAAAAAATAACATGCATTTATTAAAAAGAAAAACTTACAACTTTAACTCTAAATCCACGGAATCTCTTTTTCTCTTGTTAATTGGAGGTACTTCTGGATTGTCTCTGGTACAAAGTTATTAATTCATCCAATAGCTTATTGGTTGTGGGTGCAGATATAATTATTCTTCGTGCTACTGGATAACAGCAATGTCAAGAAATGCTAACAAACCATCAAAGTAATAATCAACATTTAAAAGACCAATTGATTTAGTGTGCAGTTTCATGTTTAAACCAGAATGTTAAATGAACAAGAATCTAATACCTCATATCCTTTGTAGACTATGAAAGCATCACAGTATGCAACATGAGTGTCATGTGTTCATAAATGATTTTGTTGTGTACCTCATGTCAATTGTTTACCATATAATTGTTTCAGAGAGTGTGGAATTACGCCTACTGCGAGAGAACTTATTTGGTTGATTTGTTTCAATCTGAACAAGTGTTTGGTATGACTGGTGTGTGCTCGAGCAACCTCTCCAATTAATCCAGCATTTCCTCATTCGTTATACTAGACCGATCTTTCAATGAGCTAGTACACTTCCAATGGATAGCAAGCAATTAGATGCAAAACAGTAGACCACGGTCGTTCCTCCAAATACTGCGATGTTTGTGTAGACTTCTAATTGATGGACCTTCCATAGATAACGACTTTAAAAGTGATTTTTTTTTCCACACTAAAAATAAAACAACAAATAAAACAAATCAATGAAGAAACAAATAAAAAACAAGTAACGTTTTTAAACACCTTCAATGAGTCGTGGGTATGCTGCTTATCGAACTTTCTTAACAATGGCAAACGGGATCGTTTAAATTCAAATACCGAAGACTGTACCGGAGTTCAATTTTGAATTGTTCCATACCCCGAGAATTTCCATTTGAACGTATCCACTAGAATGCGAATTGATTGAACCATAATTAGATTGGTTTTTAGAAGCTTAATGTGTTGTTTATTTAGATAAAATCTACCTAATGTGTTTTATGTGCTTAATTGGTTATTTACACTTTTATCTTTATTTGCAGGTATTTTGAAGGTATTTTAACATGTTTAGAAGGCATTGGAGGA